>JAVSCE010019420.1:0-197094 GCA_032199065.1 Smutsia gigantea
GAAATGCACAGTCTTCCTGAAAAAGAATTCAGAATAAAAGTCATAACCATGCTGATGGATCTACAGAGAAATGTGGAGGAGCTGAGGGAGGAAGTGAGGGAAGTGAGGAAAGACAATGCAGAAATCAGACAAGCGATCGACAGGCATAACAGCAGACTGGATGAGATGCAAGAGACTGTTAGTGGAATAGAAATCAGAGAACAGGAATACAGAGAAGCTGAGGCAGAGAGAGATAAAAGGATCTCTAGGAATGAAAGAATATAAAGAGAACTGTGTGACCAATCCAAACGGAACAATTTTCGCATTATACGAGTGCCAGAGGAAGAAGAGAGAGAAAAGGGACAGAAAGTGTCTTTGAAGAAATAATTGTTGGGGAAGGAAATAGTCTCTCAGACCATGGAAGCCCACAGATCTCTCAACACAAGGGACCCAAGGAAGACAACACCAAGACACATAATAATTAAAATGGAAAAGATCAAAGATAAGGACAGAGTATTAAAGGCAGCTAGAGAGAGAAAAAGATCACCTACAAAGGAAAAACCTATCAGACTATCATCAGACTTCTCAACAGAAACCTTACAGGCCAGAAGAGAATGGCATGAGAGTATTTAATATAATGAAACAGAAGGGCCTCTTTAACCAAGAATATTGTATCCAGCACGATTATCATTTAAATATGATGGAGGGATTAAACAATTTCCAGATAAACGAAAGTTGAGAGTTTGCCTCTCATAAACCACCACTACAGGATATCTTAAACGGACTGCTCTAGAGGGAAGCACCCCTAAGGCTAAAAAGATGTCATCAGAGAAAATAAAATCATAGCAAAGAAAGCAGACCATCCAAATACTAAGGAAAGGCAAAGAATAAAGCACCTAGTATATAAAGAATGGAGGAGGAAGAATAAGAAGGGAGAGAAATAAAGAAACATCAGATGGTATTTACAATAACTTAACAAGAAAGTTAAGTTAGATTGTTAGATAGTAAAGAAGCAACCCTTGAATCTCTGGTAACCACGAATCTAAAGCCAGCAATGGCAATAAGTACATATCTATCAATAATCACCCTAAATGTAAATGGACTGAATGCACCAATCAAAAGACACAGAGTAACGGAATGGATAAAAAAGCAAGACCCATCTATATGCTGCTTACAAGAGACTCACCTCAAACACAAAGATATACACAGACTAAAAGTGAAGGGATGGAAAAAGATATTTCATGCAAACAACAAAGAGAAAAAAGCAGGTGTTGCAGTACTTGTATCAGACCAAATAGACTTCAAAACGAAGAAAGTAGCAAGAGATAAAGAAGGACATTACATAATGATAAAGGGGTCAGTCCAACAAGAAGATATAACCATTATAAATATATATGCACCCAACACAGGAGCACCAGCATATGTGAGACAAATACTAACAGAATTAAAGGAGGAAATAGACAGCAATGCATTCATTTTAGGAGACTTCAATGCACCACTCACTCCAAAGGACACATCACCCAGACAGAAAATAAGTAAAGACACAGAGGCACTGAACAACACACTAGAACAGATGGACCTAACAGACATCTACAGAACTCTGCACCCAAAAGCAGCAAGATACACATTCTTCTCAAGTGCACATGGAACATTTTCCAGAATAGACCACGTACTAGGCCACAAAAAGAACCTCAGTAAAGTCAAAAATATTGAAATTCTACCAACCAACTTCTCAGATCACCAAGGTATAAAACTAGAGTAAATTTTAGAAAGAAAACAAAAAAGCTCACAAATACATGGAGACTTAACAGCATTCGCCTAATCAATCAATGGGTTAATGACCAAATCAAAACAGAAATCAAAGAATATATGGAGACTAATGACAACAACAACACAAAGCCACAACTTCTGTGGGACACAGCAAAGGCAGGTCTAAGAGGAAAGTATATTGCAATCCAGGCCTATTTAAAGAAGGAAGAACATTCCCAAATGAATAGTCTAAAGAAACAATTACTGAAATTAGAAAAAGAACAAATGAGGCCCAAAGTCACCAGAAGGAGGGACATAATGAAGATCAGAGAAGAAATAAATAAAATTGAGAGGAATAAAACAATAGAAAAAATCAATGAAACCAAGAGCTGGTTCTTTGAAAAAATAAACAAAATAGATAAACCCCTAGCCAGACTCATTAAGAGAAAAAGAGAATTTACACACATAAACAGAATCAGAAATGAGAAAGGAAAAATAACAACGGACCCCACAGAAATACAAAGAATTATAAGAGAATATTATGAGAATCTATATGCTAACAAGCTGGAAAACCTAGAAGAAATGGACAATTTCTTAGAAAAATACAACCTTTCAAGACTAACCAAGCAAGAAACAGAAAAACTAAACAGACCAATCACCAGCAATGAAACTGAATCAGTAATCAAAAAACTACCCAAGAACAAAACCCCTGGACCAGATGGATTCACCTCTGAATTCTACCAGACATATAGAGAAGAAATAACACCCATTCTCCTTAAAGTTTTCCAAAAAATAGAACAGGAGGGAATACTTCCAAACTCATTCTATAAAGCCAGCATCACTCTAATACCAAAACCGGGCAAAGACCTCAACAAAAAAGAAAATTATAGACCAATATCCCTGATGTACGTAGGTGCAAAAATACTCAACGAAATGTTAGCAAACTGAATTCAAAAACACATCAAGAGGATCATACACCATGATCAAGTTGGATTCATCCCAGGGATGCAAGGATGGTACAACATTCGAAAATCCATCAACATCATCCACCACATCAGCAAAAAGAAGAACAAAAACCACATGATCATCTCCATTGATGCTGAAAAAACATTTGACAAAATTCAACATCCATTCATGATTAAAAGTCTCAACAAAATGGGTATAGATGGCAAGTACCTCAACATCATAAAGGCCAAATATGACAAACCCACAGCTAACATCATACTTAACAGTGAGAAGCTGAAAGCTTTTCATCTAAGTTCGGGAACAAGACAGGGATGCCCACTCTCTCCACTGTTATTCAGCATAGTACTGGAGATCCTAGCCATAGCAATCAGACAAAACAAAGACATACAAGGCATCCAGATTGGTAAAGAAGAAGTCAAATTGTCACTATTTGCAGATGACATGATATTGTACATAAAAAACCCTAAAGACTCCACTCCAAAACTACTAGAACTAATATCTGAATTCAGCAAAGTTGCAGGATACAAAATTAACACACAAAAATCTGTTGCTTTCCTATACACTAATGATGAACTAACAGAAAGAGAAATCAGAAAAACAATTCCATTCACAATTGCATCAAAAAGAATAAAATACCTAGGAATAAACCTAACGAAGGAAGTGAAAGACCTGTACTCTGAAAACTACAAGAAACTCCTAAGAGAAATTAAAGAGGACACTAACAAATGGAAATGCATCCCATGCTCTTGGCTAGGAAGAATAAATATTGTCAAAATGGCTATACCACCTAAAGCAATCTACAGATTCAATGCAATCCCGATCAAACTACCAACAGCTTTCTTCAATGAACTGGAACAAATAATTCTAAAATCCATATGGAACCACAAAAGACCCCGAATAGCCAAAGCAATCCTGAGAAGGAGGAATAAAACAAGGGGAATTACGCTCCCTCACTTCAAGCTCTACTACAAAGCCACAGTAATCAAGACAATTTGGTATTGGCACAAAAACAGACCCACAGACCAGTGGAACAGAATAGAAAATCCAAACATTAACCCAAACATATACAGTCAATTAATATTTGATAAAGGAGCCTTGGATATACAATGGGGAGATGACAGCTTCTTCAGCAGCTGGTGTTGGAAAAACTGGACAGCTACATGTAAGAGAATGAAACTGACTACTGTCTAGCCCCATACACAAAGGTAAACTCAAGGTGGATCAAAGACCTGAATGTAAGTCATGAAACCATAAAACTCTTAGAAAAAAACATAGGCAAAAATCTCTTGGACATAAACATGAGCGACTTCTTCATGAAAATATCTCCCTGGGCAAGGGAAACAAAAGCAAAAATGAACAGGTGGGACCATATCAAGCTGAAAAGCTTCTGTACAGCAAAGGACACCATCAGTAGGACAAAAAGAGATCCTACAGTATGGGAGAATATATTCATAAATGACGTATCTGATAAGGGGTTGACATCCAAAATATATAAAGAACTCATGCACCTTAACAAACAAAAAGCAAATAATCCACTTACAAAATAGGCAGAGGACATGAATAGACACTTCTCTAAAGAAGAAATTCAGATGGCCAATAAGGAAATGAAAAGATGCTCCACATCGCTAATCATCAGAGAAATGCAGATTAAAACCACAATGAGACATCACCTCACACCAGTGAGACTGGCCAACATCCAAAACACAAACAACAACAAATGTTGGCGAGGATGTGGAGAAAAGGGAACCCTCCCACACTGCTGGTGGGAATGCAAATTAGTTCAACCATTTGAAAACTAGTGGAAAGCAATATGGAGGTTCCTCAAAAAACTCAAAATAGAAATACCATTTGACTCAGGAATTCCACCCCTAGGAATTTACCCTAAGACTGCAGCAGCCCAGTGTGAAAAAGACATATGCACCCCTATGTTTATTGCAGCACTATTTACAATAGCCAAGAAATGGAAGCAACCTAAGTGTCCATCAGTAGATGAATGGATAAAGCAGAGGTGGTACATATACACAATGCAATATTATTCAGCCATAAGAAGAAAACAAATCCTACCATTTGCAACAACATGGATGGAGCTAGAGGGTATTATGCTCAGTGAAATAAGCCAAGCCAAAAAAGACAAGTATCAAATGATTTCACTCATATGTGGAGTATAAGAACAAAGACAAGAACTGAAGGAACAAAACAGCAGCAGACTCACAGAACCCAAGAACGGACTAATAGTTACCAAAGGGGAAGGGACTGGGAAGATGGGTGGGAAGGGAGGGATAAGAGGGAAAAAAGGACATTATGATTAGCAGACGTAATGTTGTGGGGGCACGGGGAGGGCTGTCCAGCTCAAAGAAGACAAGTAGTGATTCTATAGCATCTCACTACGCTGATGGACAGTGAGTGTAATGGGGTTGGTGGGGGGGACTTGATGAAGGGGGTAGTTTAATAACCATAATGTTGCACATGTAATTGTAGATTAATGATCCAAAATAAAGTATAAAAAAAAATGCACAGAGCCGAAGTTTTGCCACTGTTCTTCCTCCGTGTCGTTGGGCGTGTCACTCTGCTGCTCTGATTCATCACCTGTAAAAAAAGTGGATACGTTAAGGTCAAGGCCAGGTCACTTTGTGCCTTGGCGTCCTGTGAGTTTGTGCTGTCACGTGAGTCCTGGCTGAGGACGGCTGTGCCCCTTCCTCTCGTGATGTCCGGTTTCGTCGTCTTCATCAGAACCTCTCCTTGTGCGCAATACTACTTTTGCCACCACCTCCTCATAGGATTTGCCTGGGCAAGTGGTGCCAGTGGTGGACTCTTTTACAGCCTCTCTTTGGCATGCCTTTTCCATCATGGCTCTCGTAATTTCTCTCTTAAGAGCTCTTTTTATTACGATACACTTTCCTTTGTTTCAAAGAGAAAACAGGAAAGGTTGGCTCTTCCTGCTCATAAAAACATTGCTATCAACGAGTTAACAGATCCATAATCTGTTTTTATCAGCATTATGTCTCCCAGAGGTAGGAAACTATTTGTCATAGGTCTAAATTTACTTTCTGTTACAATTGGTCTTATAAGGAAACTGTTGTCATTATTGAACAAACCATTCTTGCAGTTCTTTTGTCTACCAAGTTGTAGTGACAAACTTAGGCTTTTTAATTATACAGTTAGGATTGATTTTATTGGAATCAATAATTTTTAGATCACTAGTTTGGAAGACTTCATATAATCTCATTCTCTTCAAAATTACAAACCAGCCATAACATGCAATTACCATGCTTCAGAAGTAAGTTATTCCATTATTATCTTTAGATGTCTCCTTTTCAGTAAAAGTTAAAGGAACACTGATAATTAAACCTAACTAGTGGCATAGCATAAACCTTCAGATGTTATCTCTAATTTAAAAAGTTAAATATTGGGGGATTTTTTTTTATTACAGATTTTTTTAAACATCTCATAACACACAGAAAATAATATGGCAGACTCTTGTGAACCAAAAGACTGGTGATAGAGACACCAGTCATACACAAGAAAACATATTTTCAATTTTTTAAAATTCAAAAAATCTGGCATATTTTTGGGTTTTGTCAGAAAATTGAGTAGCTCAAATAAGTTTGTTTAGACAGTTTTACCATTATAATAAATGCAAAATCCGTTTTGGATTGGACAGTTAAATCTGTGTTCTCTTACACCTTACAAATGAGAATGTATATTTGTGTGCATTTGCACATGTGTGTGCTTATGAGTTGGGTATGAGAAGGGGAAGATGGGGTGGTGTTTTTCACATGTGAGACTCCCCAAGTGTGACATATCTAGACCTTTGCTTTCTGTTATAAATCAGCTAGTGCACAGGCACTTACCCATAAGCACCTGAGTGAATCCCCTGGGGGTGGGGTGGTTTTGGTGCAGGGGCCAAAACCTCAATGTAAATTTCTTACATTTGTGTTATAATGAACCCCAAGGTAACTCCTGGTTACCTCCTGGGTCTCAGTGGGCCCTTGGCCAATCATGTTGGTGGTCTGGACGCCTTGCTGGGCTCTTTGATGTCTTGTTTCACCCTGATAAGGCAGGAGACTGAACCATAAACAGGAGGGATTTTTATTGAGTTCTGCCATCTAGTGACAAGGTTTAGGTGGAGGAGGGGAGGACCTTTTCCACAACAGGGAGGGACCCACGCATGTCAGCCTAGCAACCTGACAGTAGGAAAGGGGCTGTTATATTTTCATGGCTGGTTTTATTTAGGAAACATCTAATGAACAGAAAATAATATGATAGGCGCTTGTGAACCAAAAGGCTTATTTCAGAAATGCCAGTGTTTTTTTTTTCACATTTCCCTCTTTTTAAGAAGTTCACTATCCAAAAACAATGTTATTCTCATGCATGTTTATATATTTATGACAGTTTGACCTATTACGCAACCAAGAATATATTGTATTGTTCTTTGTGTTTTAAAAGCTTACATATATGATGTTTTATCATTCACCCAATTTGTTCCATTTATGTTTTGAAATTTATCAATTTGATAGAAACAGATAAAAATTATTTATATTCTACTGTGTGATCACAACAGAGTTTATGAATTCTCCAGTCGTGGTATTTGAGGTTGTTTTCATTCGATTTTTTTACTATTGCAAACAAAGCTACAGCAAAAACCTGATGTATGTCTAGTTGGGGAGATGGGTGTTTCCTTTGGGTATTAACCTAGAAGCAGAACTGCTGGTTTAGTAAGGGATACATGTCTTTAATTTTCCTAGGTGCTGCCAAATTGCTCTGTAAAGTGGCTACAGCAGTTTACACTTCTCAAAAGTGAGTTCTAGATTCTTCATATCCTTGGTTTCATCAGGATTAATTTTTGCCAGTCTAGTGCATGTAAGGTGGAATCTCATTGTTCTAATTTTTGTTTTCCTCATGTATAAGATTGAAGATTTTTCACATATTGATAGGCCTTTTGGATTCATCTTCAGTAAACTACCTCTTATTATCTTTGACCACTTTTCAGTGTGCTTTTTATCCTTTTGAATTGATTTGTAGATATTCTTTTAATATATATGTGCTGCAAATCCCTTCTGCTGGTCCCAGGCTTATCCTACGTTTGTCTGGTGTTTTTATTGTGTAGGATTTAAAATTTTTAATGGGAGGTATAGTGTGGTAGGTGAACACAGCACCTGTACCCTAACAGCCTGGGTTTCTGTCCCAGTTGTATCCCTTCCTTGTTGTGTAACCTTGGGCAAGTTACTCAACATCTCTGTGCAAGACTTTCCCCATCTGGAAAATGGAGGAAATAGTACTACCTACTAATCAGTAGGGAAAAAGAAGATTTGTTGTGAAGATTAAACCGGTTAATGCCGGGGCCTGCCGGCAGGAGTTGAACAGTTCCTGAGTGGGGGCGTCGGGCTGTATATACAAGATGACAGGAGGGCAAACTGTCTGGTGCAGAATGCAGAATGCCAAGAAGCTTTATTCTGGCATGGCTTATATACACATGAATTGCCTACAGATTAGAATCACATGCCCTTAATTCAATCACTTAAGTATTGCCTACAGATTAATCCAATCAGACATTAATTCAATCACTTAAGTCACACGCGCCTGGGGGTATCTGGTCCAGGTGGCAGGCCTTAAGATAAGACCTCCCTACCTTCCTGAGATACTTGTTCCTGGAATTTAGGAAACTTTTCGAGGTTTCTTTCAGTCAGGCACGGTTCAGGCCTCAGATGGAGACTAGGCACAAAAACATAATCAGTCCTGTCCTGTACTCTCGCTCCTTGTGTCCCAACCGCTCTCCACAGGTTAATAAATATAAAGCACTTAGAATACTTCCACATAGTAAATGCCATATTACACATGCTTTCTTGGGGTCTTGTTTAAGAAATTTTTCTTCAAGCACAAGGTGAATACGTTTTTCTGTCATTTTTCCTAAAAGTTTAACTTTTCCTTTTTATTTTTAGGATTTAAATCTACGGTGTGAGATAGGGACTCTTACTGTCCTTTTTCAAAATGGGCAGGTAATTGTCATAGGGCTATTAAGTAAAACCTTCTCTTTCCCTACTGATTTATTAGAGTTCTATGTCCTCCAATCCCACAGTGCTGGCTTATTTCAATCTATGTCAGTTACTTAGTTTTAATTACTGAACTGTTATAGTAAGTGCCTATATTTGTTTGGATGATTTTAAACTTCTTTAGTACTTTAAGTTGCATTTATATATTTAACTTTACTAATTAAAACAAAACACCTTTAGAAGATATAAAGTCAGGCTCAGGATCTGCAGAGCATGATGGAGGCAACAGCAAAGAGTTTGGGACAGTTAGATACAGCTACTGATAAAGGCTGATTGACTAGTAGGAACATTTCTTAAGCCTGGTGTTAGTGACAGTGCAGCTGGGCTGAGAAAAAGTGCTGCAGACACAGGCCTTCTTGAAACTTCATCAAAATTTTCCTAGCTCTTTGAGGACATTTATTCTTCCATGAAAATTAATGAATTATTATATAATGTTCCACCCAAAACTCTATTGAGACTTCGACTAGGAATACATTGACTTTGTAGGCTACATTGGAGGTTATCTGATAAATCATTGTAATGAATGTTCTTATTCCTGATCATGTCCTCTCTTCATTTAACTTAGGTTTTATATTTTTCCCAAGTTCTTCAATTCACTTCACCATTTTCTCCATGAAGGTTTTATAATACTTTTCATTAAATTCATTTATCTGTACAATATATTTTGGGGACCTATTAAAAATTGCAGCCTAAAAAAATACATTAAAAAGTTTTTTGGTGCATCAGCATGCTGTTGATTTTTGTATATTGATTCTATTTCCAGCAACTTTTTCTGATTCTCACCAGTTTTAATATTTTCAGTCTCTTTCATTTCTGTGTAGATACTCCTGTTAATTTTATAATGATAGCTGTGTTTTCTCATCTCTTTCCCATGTTCACTCTTACTCAATTTTCTAAGAGCTGTACTACAATGCTGAATATAGTGGTGTTAGCTGGCACCCTTGTCTTATTCCTGAATTTTGAAGGAAATGTTCCTTAGGTTGTGGGTAAAATTGTAACATTTCCAGAATATCTCGCCTGGCTTTAGTACATCTGCATATCAATAGGCTTTCAGAGGTGGAAAGAAGTATGGCTTTAGTGCATTTGCATCATTCCTCAGGGCTGGAGAAGTTCATCTCCATATCAGTGGGTAATTACCTGGGCAAGGAGGGTTTATCTGTACCCGGGAGGTGAGGGGAGCACCGGTTTTGCTTCTGCTGGAGCAGGAAAGAGAGCTGGCCCGGAACTGCAGTTTGTGTGCAATAAACCGATTTTAAACTTTCTTTCTTCCTTTGACTGATTTCGGTTTTTAGAGGTATTTTGACCTGGGATTTCCTCTCCCTGGACTTACACAGGTTTTGTCATTGAGTATGATATTGGCTTTGGGTTTTTGATAGCTATTCATTTAAGACAATTTGGGGAATTTTATTCTTTTCCTTAAAAAATAATTTTGCTGAAGGCCTGCCATTTTTTCTTTTTTAATAAAACTTTATCCTTCCTATTGCATGATTTTTTTTCTACTTTATTTGGATCTTCTCTGTTTGGCTGTTTTTCAAGTCTGCATTTTAAAATATGGTTTTGTGTTTTCCATATTGTTTTTATTCTTTTATGGTTTTAGTTAGTTAAAAAATGTTAATTTTAGTCTCATTGAGTTACCTGTTACCTCAAGCTCTTGAGAGTTCTAATCCTTCCTGTGCTGTGTCTGTTTCATCTCTCTCATGGTAGATTCCCCTTATTCCCTCCAGTTCCCCACAGTTCCCCCACAATGTGTTTTGTGATTTTTGATTGTCAGCAAAGTTTTCCTTTCGTCTTTGGGAGTGTGAGGGCCAGAATTTAGAAGTGTCCTTCCTGAGTCATTTTGAATTTGCTTCTGGGAGTTTTCCTTCCCTAAGTTCCCTCCCCAAATTCCATCACTGCCCATGATCAGCTTTTATCTGAATTGCTTGGCTTGAAGATTCCTGTATGCCTGGGTAGTGTACATTTAGACTCCAGACTTGGGCATGGTACATGTGGAGTTTCTCTTTTCTGCAAAAGACTTTTTGAAGAGGCTCAAATACCTTTGCTGTCTTCCTGGGTGTGGTGTTGTAATTTTCTGTAACCCCTTATGCTGAAAAATAGCTTTCTTGATGTCATTGCTGTGTAAGGGTATTAGTTCCACTTCCCAATTCTGCCTGTTTTATGATCCAAGTTCTGCCCCTTTAGGGATTTTTCTGATCCAGGAACTTCTTCCCATCCTCTCATGGGCCCCCACAGCCCCAACTGTACCCTCATAATTATGACTTTCTGTTTTCCCTTCCTCTCTGGCCCACGGGGCTTTCCACAGAGTTTCTCTGTGCTCAACTATATATTTAAATAAAATGCCACAATCTTTTTCATTACTTTAAAGTATTCATAGCAGGAGAGATAACTGTAATAGCTAAGTTGCTCATGTTCCCAGAACCTTCTGTGGTAGGCTGAATAATATTTCTGTCCCAACAAAGATGCACATTCTAATTCTTGGAACCTGTCAATGTTTGTAACTCCAGGGGGAAAATCCCTGGGCAAAATACCTTTGAAACCGAAATCAGTCAAAGGGAGAAATAAAGTTTAAGAAACCCATTTATTTCTTACAAGCTGTTGTCCTCACTCTTGACCAGGATACAGTAGAAGAGAACTCCACCCAACCTCTCCCGTCCAGGTAAACCCTTGTAAGCCCTTGTGATTACCTGTTGATATGTAGATGGACCACTTGTCTCCACTCTTGAAACACCTATTGATATGCAGAGGCACTAAAACCAGGCAAGAAATTCTGGAAATACTGCAGTTTTACCCACAATGTTACCTTATATAGAAAAAGGGACTTTGAAGATGTTATTCTGGGTTTTCTGGGGGAGTCCTAAAGTAATCACAGAGGTCATTATAAGAGGGATGTAGGAGTGTTATACTCAGAGAAAGAGATATGCTTAGGGAAACAGGCTGTAGTCTGAGAGATTTGAAGATGGACTGCTAGCTTTGAAGATGGAGGAAGGGGCTACAGGCCAAGGAATGCAAGTGACTTCTAGAAGCTGGCAAAGGCAAAGAAATACATACCCCCCTAGAGCTTCCAGAAGGAGTGCAGCCTTACTGACACTATGCTTTTAGCCTAGTAAGACCCTTGTTGGACTTCTCCAGAATTGCAAGAGAATAAATGTGTTTTGTCTTAAGCCACTAAGCTTGTGGTAATTTGTTAAAACAATAGGAAACTGATATACCTTCTTCAACATTTGTGAAGGAGGGATGCCTGGTATTAGTGATGGGGGTAGACTGGAAACTATATTAGAGACAGAGCAGTGAACTTGGTGAGGAGTACTTTTGACAGGATTATAGAGAAGGCTGTATCCTCTTTCTTCCCTTACTTTGCCAAAAAAAAAGCAAAGGTACTTGTGAATGTTCTAGATAATGTTTTCAATAATAGCATAATATATAGCCTGTGACCTGGGACTGCTTATGAAAGTGATAAGGTGCCCCTCCCCTTTTAGGTGTAGACATTTTTTGAAGGGGAAAAGATTCATGTTATTAACGAAACTGCCAGTTGGTAGCTGAGAGAGCAGAGAACGGTTTTCTCATTTTGCTGACGTGCTGCTGTAAATACAAGGTTAGGTTTGCTGGGAGGCTGCTGACAAGGACTCCTGAGTACTTCACTCCAGCCAGATGGTGGGGATTGCATTGGTGGTAAATGCCCGGCAGATTTCTGTAACAGTTACAGGTCCCTGACTTATCCAACTCCACATGTGATAATTGTTCTGTATTAGCTTTTTACAGTTGCTGTGACAAATTCCCACAGACAATGGTGGCTTAAAAACAACAGACATTTATTCTCACAGTTCAGGAGATCAGAAGTTTTAAACCAAGCTGTCGACAGGGTTGCATTCGCTCCAAAGGCCCTGGGGGAGGAATCTGTTCTATCTTCTGGTGGCCGCTGACATTCCTTGGCCTTCCCTGGCTTGTGGCCATGTCAGCCTCTCTTTACATTGCTTTCTCCTCTCTGTCTTTCTAATCTCCCTCTGCCACATACTTCCTCTTAGGATGACATTTAGGGTCCACCTGATAATTCAGGATAAGCTCCTTTTTTAAGGTATTAGTCACATCTTTTGCCCATATAAAATAATACTCATTCTCTTGTTCTATAAGGTTATATTCATAGTGTGGTCATTTCTTTCAGCCTACTACCTGCTCCTTTTCTGTTTTTTTTTTTGGCAGTCTTTGTCCTATTCACTTTATCTGGAATTTTTGGATTTTTGTTCTGTAGTGTGATCCACTTTGTAAAATCTCTGATATAGCAGTTATTTGCCCCTTTGTAAATTTTCATTCTCTCCTACACTGACTTGTAGAGCAAGAGTCCCATGGGTCACATTTACTCCATTGTCTGTTATTGTATAGCTAGCCAGCTAAGAATGGATTTACATTTTTAAATGGTTGAAAAAAAAAGTCAAAGAAAGAGTGGTATTTTTGTTACACATGAAAATTATATGAATTTAGATTTCAGTATCTGTACATGAAGTACTATTGGAATACAGCTCCGCTCACTCATTTACATGTCGTCTGCTCCTGATCCTGTTAAGTGGAGGAGTGGAACAGCCAGAGGCAGAGACCATGTGAGCCACAGAGCCAGGTGGTATATATCTGGCCCTTTACAGAGAATGTTTGCCAACCTTTGTTCTAGTAGGAATATCTTGTCTCTGACTTGCAGTACTTAATGGTCACCAACCCTTTGTTGATGAATATTTAACTTGTAAGAATTTCATTAAGACAGTTAAGGATTTGGTATGCTTCCCAAAAGGATTCTTTAAAACTATGGAATTAGAACAAGTTTATGTATTATGTTATTCATGCTTCTCATCTTTTTGGCCCGAAGATTCTCAAAGACATGCAGAGTGATAACACTGCTCATGGATTTAATTGAATTGGGAAGTAGACATCACCTGCAGGACTTGAAGTGGGCAAGTGTGATGGCTAATTTTATATGTCAGCTTGGCTAGGCTTTGGTGCCCAGATAGTGGGTCAAATGCTGGTACAGTGTTGCTGTGAAGGTATTTTTTAGATGTAATTAACATTTATACTCAGTTGACTTTAAGTAAAGCAGATTGCCTTCACATTGTGGGTGGGCCTTACCAATCAGTTGAAAGCTTTAATCCTTAAGAACAAAGAGGTTTCCTAAGCAAGAAAAAATTCATTCTGAAGACTGCATAATAGAAATCCTGCCTGAATTTCCAAACAGCTGTCCTGCTCTGCAAATTTTGGACTTGCTGGCCCCCACAATTGCATGAGCCAATTCTTTAAAATAAATCTCTCTAAATATATATCCTATTGGGTCTGTGTCTCTGGGGAACCCTGACTGAAACAGCAAGTTGCTCTGACGTGTTGCAAATGTGGACTATCCTCAGCGTTTGGTATCAGAATGCAGCGAGGATGCTAAGCAGAGGCCTGGCCCTGCCTCATCTCGCCTTCTTCCTTCACATCTCCTCCAGACTTGTGCCTTTTACACCCCATGAAAGGAAATGTGTTATATTTGGATACCATGATGTCAGAAATAAACTCACTGGTGATGGGGCAGAGGACTCTTTTGTAATCTGAGATTGTCTTAAGTTGTGAGAAGATGGTGAGTGAGATGATAAAAATGAGACAGAAGCAAATTAGACCAGCTGCTGAGGCATAGTTGAGAAAATAAGAAGGACTAAGGAAATTTCTGGGAGATAAAGTTTCTGGAAATTTTCCCTCCCCTCCCTCTGGAAACAAGCTCTCTGTGTGTAGTAGTTGCAGCGGAGAACTTCAAGGCCATACAACTCCAGGAGACGGTCCTATGACGTTACAGACAGGTTTTTTTCATTCTTAAGCTTTGCTTCTTTATAATGAGTAGATAAAAATACCAATAGATGCTGTATTTGTCACTGTTTAGCAGTTTTATTTGTATTTCCACATGTATAAGAAGTTTTATATACCAAGACATTTAAAATTTGTGTTAATTGTGCTAACATTACACATTTGAGTAAAAAATCATTTGAATGAGTGGTGATTTAATTCATATTTCAAAAAAGATTAATTAGGTCTTGAAATGGTGCTAGACTGTGCATTATATATATTTTGATTTCTCCCAACTGGGTATTTTACTGTCATTGTGCCCCAGCAAAGAGTTGACTCTCCATTGAATTGAAGGTACTATCTCCACACCCCCATTCCCATCCCTCCTACATACCTGTTTAAACTGTATCTTCTATCAGTTAATTTTAATCTTTATATGGTGTGCTGTTTATTTCTTAAAAGAAGTAATTATAACTGAGTTTTACAGGTAATGACCGATTTTGAGGCACGTGTTCCTACCTCTTTGTTTTGTTTTATAAGTATATAAATAAAGTAATTGGAATAGAATACAATTTCTTCTTGCTCAGATGCCATTTTAGCTTAAATAGCCAAAATCTCTTATACTCTTTTCATCCTAAGAGTTTTAATAGTCTCTTTCTTTATATGAATTCTAATAGAATAGATAATAACATCTAAGGCAGTTCATGTCAACAACAATTCTGTGAAAAATTTTGACTGTTGCCCAGGGCCAGGTTCTGCAATTGGTTCTGGGAATGTGCATAGGTGAGAAGATGGGGTCCTTACTCTCAAGTTGCTCTCAGTCTCCTAGGAGAGAGATGTGTGGAAACAGAATGAGTGTCATGAAGGGAGGGGAGAGAGATCATTTCGTTTGTTGGGGACTAGGAAGGCCTCATGCAGAGGGTTACAGTCAAGCTGGGCTCTGAAGGAAAGATAAGTAATTTCCGTGTGAAGAAATCAGTATGTGGGACTGAGATGTGTTGGCATCTAGAACTTTTACATAGGCTGTTATTTCAAAAGGTTAAGTAGACATTATTTAGGTTTAGTAAACCAGATGACTTCTGAGGCTTCATAATAATTTTACAGACTATTGTTAGTTTTTTTTAATACATGACTGAGGATTTATATAATACTTACTTAAAACAATACTATGTACTGAGATCTTGTGTGTCGTCTAGGGTTGAGTATTTGTACTCGAATGATACAAGCAGGTGCCTCAAAAATGATCTTGATGTTTCTATAGAAACTGATGTCTCTCTCCCACCCCTCTCTGCCCCCCCTGCACCCTGTCCTCTCTGGTGGTTTCTGCAGTTGGTTAGTCTGCTGCTCATCGGAATTGCTGCGTGGGGCATCGGCTTCGGGCTGATCTCCAGTCTCCGAGTGGTGGGCGTGGTCATTGCCGTGGGCATCTTTCTGTTCCTGATCGCGTTAGTGGGGCTGATCGGAGCCGTGAAACACCACCAGGTGTTGCTTTTTTTTGTATCCTTTTTGAAAGTGCCATTTTTAACCCCGATTGGGTTTATTCTTTCACTGATTTTTCTTTTGATAGCTACAACGAATTTGAAGTTATCATTAGGAAATGAACTTCCAGACAGCAGCTCCTGGCAAGCCCTGTGTGTGTGCGTGTGTGTGCGTTCCACCAACACATTTCTTAGGGTGAAGTTACTGTGTGTTTAACACGTTCGCACTTTCTCCCCTTCACGTCATGATTGTGATTTCAAATTCAGAGTTTCATTCAGCTGATTCGGTGACCTCATTCAGTCACAGTCTAAACAAAAGTCACATGTGTGGTTGGGAATTTCACAGTGATTTTTGTTTAGACTTAATAAATATTAAGAAAGGCTACATATGTTTATGTATACTTATTTCCTATGTTATATATATGTAAGATATTTTATTTTAATCTAAATGAAATTCTAATAGATCAGGTTTACCCATACTATTTTTGTATATGAACTTTTATCTACAGAGAATTACCAAAATAATAATTATGCATATTCTTTTTGAACTTTCTCTAAGTGCTATTTGTTCTGTTTTCTGGGTGAATTCCTTCTAGTACATTTTAAAGTTGTAAATACCTCTGTTTCATGTTACTTTAAAAGTACCGAGGAATATCCTTGACTAATACTCAGTACATGATTATTCTCTTACTTGTATTTATTGTTCAGTTTTCTGTATCATGTGCTTGTTTAGCGCTGAACCAGGAGCAACAGGTAAGCCAAAACTCTTCCTCCTACTTTATGATGCTCCATAGTATGTGTAAGGAAAAAGGGGGAGAAATGATTGGAATATAAAATTTCTTCTTGCTCAGAATCTTTCCTTCTACATAGCTAAAATCTTTTGTTCATGATTGCATTAGTGGGGCTGATAGGAACCCTCAGACACCACCAGGTGGTGGTTTGTTTTGTTTTTGTTTTGTATCCTTTAAGTAGGATTTTGCTTTCACTGGGTAAAAAGTGCTACTTCTAAAAGATGTTTACCTAGTCTTTTCTCACCATTATGCAGTGAAACATTTGCTTCACAGTGTTGGTGGTTCCATTGTAGTAATTGCTCTTTTCAAACTCTAACTTGCAGAATATGGGTCTCTGTTTTGGGGCAATGGAAAACAATTTGTCTTGCTATGCTGTAAGAATTATTCCAAGTACTTCTATTGAATTGCATGTAAAAATTAAGACTTTTCATCCTTGGGACAGAAAGAGTGCCATAATTTCTGTGGCAGATTGAGGTATAATCCTTTGAGTGTTTTAATGGTTTTAGGAGTATTTATTTTAGGCACACTGAGTAGGAAAAGTGGCAAGCTCTAGCTTTATGCATTTGGTGCAGGGATGACACACCATATATATTAAATGTATTTTCTAGGGTCAGCTTTTGGAAGTTGGTTGGAACAATACAGCAAGTGCTCGAAATGACATCCAGAGAAATTTAAACTGCTGCGGTTTCCGAAGTTTTAACCCAAATGACACCTGTCTGGCTGTAAGTAATAGTACAAAATATTTTTTGGAGATGTATTGCATGCAGATGAATCATGATTAACATGCAAAAAATGGACTTTCTGATGCTGAATTGTATTTTTAAGATGCTTTACATGTATCTTGTATTTTACATTATAATGTATTAAGTATAATACATTCCATTCCATGTACACTAGTGTATCATTTTTTCTCAAATACCCACTCCTGAGAGTATTGAATATTCCAGAGCCCTGTGAGACACATATGCTTTTGGTTTTCTGCCCCTTATTATCTCCCATTCAACTCTTCCTAGAAGGAGAAAGAAAAATAACAGCAGATCAGCCTTAGAGATTTAGAGAAGGCTTGAAAATATTTTGGTTTTGAAATATCGGGGTGGTAGGAGGAGAGTGGTCTATCCTAGACTGGCTTTCTCAACCAGCTAAACTCCTCAGGGCAGAGGACATGAGGAACCAGCCTCTTTCCTCTCTCCCATTTTGCCCATCACTGCTTCATGTTCATTCTGTCTGGGAGCTGAGCTAGTGGAGGCCCAGTTGGAGCCATCCTGTAGTCCCAGGCCAGACCCCTGACCTTCAGGTTCCAACCCAATGCTGTATGAGGATGGACTTGGAGCTTGGCTCTCCTTGGGAGTTCACATGTGTTTATATTTTGGGGAAACTCCTATTACCACCTCTCTAAGCCCTGGGCTGGATAGCCAGTCAATGAAGCCTCTTTTGTGGGATTGTTAGTTTTCTATTGCTGTGTAACACATTGTCACAGATTTAGGGGCTAGAAACAACACCCATTTATTATTCAGTTTCCATAGGTCAGGGGTCTGGGTATGGCTCATTAGCTGCATCCTGTTTAGGATCTCACCAGGGTGAAATCAAAGTTTCCGCCAGGGCTGCAATCTTATCTGTAGCGTCTTCTACTAAGCTCAGTGGTTGTTGGCAGAATTCAGCGTCTGGGCGTTGTAGGACTGAAGTCCTGTTTTCTTGCTCAGTGGCTCTCAGCTTCCAGAGGCTACTCACAGGTCCTCACTATGCAGCCCTTTCACAACATGACAGCATCCAAGCCAGCTCGATAAACTCCATTCTGTTAAAACGGTGTCTTATGTAATGGAACATAAACATGGGAGTGACATCATATTTACAGATCCTGTCCACACGCAAGGGAGTAATTATTCAGGGTGTGTACACTGGAGGTAGGAACCTTGGGAGCTGTCCTTGAAGTTTGGAACTATCCAAGAACCAAGGCCCCAGATTGGCTATAATACTCCAGACGCTAATTTTAATATGGGTACAGTTTTTATCGGCTCTTTATAAATGCACTTTGAAGTAAAAGTTCTTTTCTTTAATTGGTACAGAGTTGTATTAAAAGCAGCGCCTCCTGCTCACCATGTGCTCCCATAATAGGAGAATATGCCGGAGAGGTTTTGAGATTTGTGGGTGGTATTGGCCTCTTCTTCAGTTTCACAGAGGTATGTGCAAATAACTCCCCTTTGTTTTAAGGATTCCTGTGTTATATGGCAGGAGGGCATGGAGTTTTACCTTAGCATGGCACTTGACTTTTAGAATGTATCCATGGATGTTTCCACTGAGAACTAGAATTGTAATAGAAGCAGCCCTGGCTTGACATCTGAAGACTCCACAGATCTAGTGTTAACTTTATACAGGATGAAAGCCTTAATCATTACATTATGTAAAATTAATTGAACAAATGAGAGATTAGACTGTATTATTGCTAGAGTCTTTTTATTTCTAGAGTTGTATGATAATTTTAAATTTAATTTTGGGATAGGTTGGACATTCACATTGTTCCCTGTATGTTAATATATAATATACACACATACGTAATACTCAGGTATACTTTGAAAAATTGTCTTCCAACACAGTCCCTTTTGTTCCTAGTAAGCACTGTTACTAATTTCTTATCTATAAAACCTAATATTTATATTAATATATTTAGCATATTAATACATTTATATATAACATACATGTCTAAGTAAAACCACACACATATTACTTGATAATTTTTGAGGAATGCTTATTCTTTCCTCAGTGTCTTTATTAAACTCTCAATAGTTGTGAACATTTTTTGATGCATCTGAGTTGGCAATTTGTATAAAAATTTAAATTTTTTTCCTTAACTCATAAATTGTACTTATGGTGCTTTTTCATGGAGATAATCATATAACAATGCAAAATGAATACTCAAGAATATTTATAATAGCAAACCTTTGGGCAGCTTGTAGTCTTATTAATGAGCTGGTTAAATTAGGGTATATTAGACAAGAGGAAGTAGTTAAGAAGTGTACTGTCTGGGTTGGAAACTTAGTTCTACTGCTTATTAATTGTGTGACATTAGGCAAGTTACTTAACCTTTCTGTGATTCTGTTTCCATCTTTAAAAACAGACATAATAATTGAAAGCGCCTATTTCATAAAGTTGTTGCAAGGGTTAAAGGACTTAATGTGCGTAAAAATTGTAAAGCTTAGAATAGTACCTGGTACATGGCAGGTGCTGTGTAAATATTAGCTGTCATTTTGCAGCCATTAGTAAATTACTGATGTGTAAGTCACCATATTCTGCCCCATTAAAAACAGGTGATGGGACCCCTATTATTGTCATTATAGTTGTGCATGTCACACTCCTGTTTTAAATAGATAATAGAATAGTATGTATAGAATAGCATTCTATTAAGTAAGATTATGTATATAAGTATAGAACCGTAGGGTAGATTATTATAAGAGTGAGCATGAAAGTCAGAAAAATCCTAAGGTTTTTTTCTGGTTGAAGTTTGTGTTGAAGGTATGGTTGTGTTCATTTAATCTCTTGGATATTTAATATTCCCTCAATATGTTGCTATGGTAAATAATTCCTTGGTCAACTTCCTTGTATGTAATTTTTATCTATATTTTCTAGATATTTTCCCTAGAATACATCTCCAGACGTAAAAGATGACACACTCAGTATATGGACATTTTAAAAGTGTTTAATAAATATTGTTAAATTTCCTTTTGGGGACATTCTACCAAATTTCGATTCAACCACTTATTACAGATATTTTTATTTTAAAAAGATATTTGCCAGTTTGATGGGTAAAAATAGTATTGCCAAAATTCTGTTTGGTCTTTTAAAAATGTGACTTGTGAATTTGATGATATGTTTTTGACCATTTGCATTTCTTCTTTTGTGAATTGCCCCCTTTTGTCTTGACTGAGGCCTGTGGATTGCATACAACAAACTCAAAATAATGTACTGCAGAAAAGGGGAATTTTGTATTAGAATACCAGAACGGGCCTCAGGTCTTTGAAGGTGTGCAAGAAGTACAGATCAAAGCTGGGGATCTAAACATTTCTCCTTCTTCCTCTCATTCCTCGCACTACTAGGCTGCTTTCTCCTGCTCTCAGTTTCTTTGGCATTTAATTAACTTTCTTTAATGACGTTTAGTTAAAACTTATAGAAGAGTTTACCTTTCATGTAAATTTGCTTTTTTCATTTATGGTTTATATGGTTGATTTTTATGCTTAGAAAATCCTTTCACATTTTGATATATGTTAAAAAATGATTGAGGACAATGTAAGTGATACAGGCAAACTTTATTTAACACTTCATTAAGTGGACAATGTTCTTTTGGAGAACTGCAAAAGGGGGCAAAGGCAGGAAGCTTATAGGATAAAGAACAAGGAAGAGAAAAATAGAAAAGATGTGATTGGCTGGGGCCACATAGTCAACTTTGCTTGGGTGAGAAGGTCCGAGTTGGCTTGGTGTTTGGGAATTTGCTGACTGTGTATGTACTGTGTTTCTAATCAAGTGGAGCATTTACAGGGACACAAAAGTTATCTAAGTTTTTGTTTTGGTGATACGGCACCCTGGACAGAAGCAGCTCCATCTGGGATGAAATATAAATCTATATTATATGTATATATACAGAGAGAGAAAGAGAAAAAAGAAAAGAATATATATGTCAGTTTTATTGAAGTATGACGACAATTAAAATTGTAAGATATTTAAGGTGCACATCATGATGATTTGGTGTGTGTGTGTGTGTGTATTTGGAAAGGATTTCCCCCATCTAGTTAATGAACACAGTTATTTGTGTGTGTGTGTGTGTATGTGTGAGAACATTTAAGTTCTCCTCTGTTAGCAAATTTAATTGTACTGTATATAACAAAACATACACAAATATGCAACACAGTGTTATCAAATATAATCACCAAGTTATACATTAGATCCTTATTTTGACTGTGTAACATACATATAATGCATGTACTTCATTTGTGTATATAATGTATACATTATGCATATATGTATCTATGCATAATATATAGCATGGTTTAGACGTGTATGTTTTATTCTAATGCAGTTTCTTTTTTTCCCCTTGAGAATGAAAAATTCACACTTGGCTGTTATTTACAAAATGGAGATAAAGACCAAGCTTAATACTCACTTTTTAAAAGTAGATTTGCCTACTTCCCTTCCTACTCAGTGGGAGCATTTTTCATTTCATTTGTTTTCTCACAGAAGAGAATTGTGAGTTGGTTGTGACATTGATTCAAGAAAATTCATATATAGCTTGAAAATAATCCTGTGCATTCTTTTTTTCTTTCCTTTAAAAAATAAGTTTTTGTCAGGAAAACTTAAAAATACAGAGAAAAAACTAGAGTGAGCAATGTCCATACACCCCATTAACAGAGTCAACAACTGCCAAAATTTCGCCACATGGTTTCTTTTTTTATATCTGCAATTTATTTTGAGAATTTAGTTCTTTTGAATAGCTCTGTTTTCTTTTCAGCAGATCATACTGCCTTCAGGTGTGCTTTTTTTTTTTTTTTAAGGACTTTTAAGAGCAGTTTTAGGTTCATGGCAACATTGAGAGGAAAGTACCGAGATTTCTCCTCCGTCCCCTATCCCTCCACATGCCGAGGCTCCCCATTATCAGCTGAGTGACTACAGTGGAGCATTTATTATAACTGATGGACCTCCATTGACACCTAATCACCCACAGTCTGTAGTTTATGGTGTGGTTTGCTTTTGGTGCATGTGCTGTGGATTCTGACAACTGTATAATTATGTGCATCCGTCATTATGGCAAATGCAGAGCTTCCTCACCGCCCCAATCATCTGTGCTACCCTATTTGTCCCTCCCCCCACTGTTTTTTAAAATATCAGTTATTTAATGATTTAATAATAACCTCATGAGTCTTAGGTTTCTAACCAAGAAGACATAGTTTCTGTCATGGAATCTTGCTCCATTATTTTATATGCCATGTCGTTTTGAAATCCACGTAGAGATTTTAATAATAATTTATCCAGCCTGATATATTCTGGATGGTGAATATATTATAGGCCTTCTTATTTAAAATTTTTTTATTTTATTCAGTATTTCATACAGTCACAGATTCTGAGTTTGAAGGGATGTGGCTAACTAGCTATCATAGGTGAAATAGAAAGCTTTGATTTGAACCCTTACAGTATCTGAAAATAAATTTAAATCATCAAAGAAACATTGATTTAGAATTGGAAAAAAAAGTTATCATGGTTAGTACACATTCTTTGTAGACCCTAAAGAAAATCTAGGCAGTTTTGAAGTTGGAAGAGTAAATATATCCACTAGCTAAAATTACCTACTCAGAAATAATCAACATTTATATTTTGGCATATTACCTTCTGCCTTTTTATATTTAACAAATATAAAAAATAATAAGTTACAAACTTACTGCACACTCTTCATAGATATTTCTGTGTTACGAGGTGTACTTTGGTGACCTACTACAGACAGGGTATAGGTCCTAGAATCAGCAGAGTTCCTGACCAGGTCTAGTCAAAGTCATCCTTAAAAATCTTTAAATCATGAGCCCCTTTGAAAGTTTAAAATCCAATAATTACCTAACTTTGATTTCTTTGCATTTGGGGTGTGGCCTCCCTTCCATGCTCTCCCCGGGAGTGTGGGAGGAAGTTGTGGTTCAGCAGTGGTGCCAAGGAAGAGATTGTCGTCCCATTTTGTCACTTACAGCTAAATTTGAGGAATTAAATTTTGGTAAAAGGTGGCTTCAGATTATGAGTATTTAATTTATCCAGTTTCTTTGTTTCCTCTAATGACTGTAACTTAACACTATTGGCATATGTCCTAGGGGTGATAATCAAAATATTTAACCTCAAAAATTGTAATCAAGGCTCCCTGCATGCCACTGTTTTGGAGGCAGGGTCAGGGAAATCATGCTTAGGCAAGGTGGGAGTAGCATCCTTAGAGGGCTGTCACTCAGCCTACTCCAGTGTTCATATTTACTTTTATGACCTATTTTTTTAAAGACCTCTAGTTGGGGTCATTTTAAAAAGAAAAAGAAATCTCTTCTTCTTTGATCAAATAATGTAAAGTGCCTCAGAGGTTCCAGACTATTTTATCGATAAACTGAATAAATATATACAGCTTTTACTTTCTCTTTTTCCTTCCTTTCCAGATCCTGGGTGTTTGGCTGACCTACAGATACAGGAACCAGAAAGACCCTCGTGCTAATCCTAGTGCATTCCTTTGATGAGAAAACAAGGAAAATCTTTCATATTCTGACCTTGTTCATCTCTCACTTTTGAGTGGAGTTAATTTGCTTGTTTAAGGAGGCAGTATCTGAAACATTGACGGTGGAATTATATATTTTTTACTCCTATGTTTCTCTAAATGTTTTTCTTTTCCCATTGCTAAAAAAAAGAAACTTGTGGTCGCCTCTAAACCTCAGTGTTACCCGTAACCTACTGTATTCACAGTGTCTCGCACTGTCCACTTTGGCCTTTCTTATTAGCATTTTTACCTGCAGAAAAAGTTTGTATGGCCCTATTGTGTAGATCATATTGTGAATCTAAATACCCATTTCACTGAAATAATCAACTGTATGTAGCACTGTGCTGTGTAGATAGTTCCTACTGGAAAAAAAAGTTGAAGTTTATTAAAGCCAGAAAGTGTGAGATTCTGTTATGTTCAATAAGGGAAAGTTCAAATTCCCAACTTTCTGTCTTTTTAGGGAAGATGTATTGTGGTGAAAACTGTTAACATAAAAGTGATAATTTAGTTCTAGTAGTCTTTTATTATTGCACTAATGTATTCTAGAAGTAGCTATGTCTTTAGGAAAGTGTGGTTTGGTATTTGATATTTACAGGTAAGTGCAAAGGAGAAATGGTCTCATGAATGTCCTAATGTCTAATATTTGCCTTCAAAATGGAATGAGTTTGAGAAATTAGAAAGTATATCTATATAATCTTGACATTCTTTTATAATAATTTGAAGTCCCAAAGACTACATTTTTAAATAAGTTACTCTCAATGCATTGGCCCATGTAGCAAAAAGATACCTGATTATCTTACAGATTGTTACTTTTTCATGAAATTTCTCATATGGTAAGTGCAGTTTGTCAAATCCAAGCATATTTGAATGCTATCTCCCATAATTTGAAATTGAGAGTATTGTGGTTCTATATATTATGTTAAAAAATTAAAGAATGGAAACCTTTCTGTGTGTATGAATGTTTGAATTAAAAGAAAGTAATGGAGGAATTGACAAATGAATTAAGTGCAGTGGAATTCTTTTCTTTTTGCTTTGGGTTTTCTTGGACTGACCTCAGGCTGAGCATTGTTATTTCAGTGGATAATCCAGCCACGAAAATGAATTTCCAGGGCTCATGTCTCACAGTTCTTTCTTGAAAGGTTTCAATGTTTAATATTTTCTCCTTAGTGAGAATTATTTTGGGAAAGAAAAGTCATTCATATTTATTTGGGAAAGAATATAAGTTCTTTCCTGTTACCAAAAACCACTGACTTCCTGTCTTGCATTCTATGTAGTGTATGTTATTTTATTGGTAATTGCTTTGATGGGCTTCACCGAAGAAAGAAGGGTAAGTGGTTGATGTGCAGAATTTTAGAACATTTTCTGGGTGTGTCACTTCCATGACTGGAAGACTGGCCAATCTTTCAAGAAAACTGAATTGTGCAATTCCCAGAATGTTGTAGGGGAGGAAAAAGAATTTCCCCTTTAATCCTCTGATTTATTGGATGAGACCTCATGTAATAAAAGATCAACAAGAGAAAAACAAGTTTATTTATGTGTATACCTCATGTATCCATAAGAGATACCCAGAAAAACCGAGTAGCTCCCTGAGATGGCCTAAGCCACCATCTTAAGTACTATCTCCAGCTAAATACCAAAGAAAGAAAGGTGTGTGTGTAGGGAGGCCTGCTCTTGGAGGACGAGCACAGTGAACAAGAGTAGGTCTGTTAATGCAGATTTAATTAATTAAGCACCTTCCACATTAATGAGTTTCTTATGATTTACAGTCGTCTTTCTCTTGCTAATACAGAGAAGGAGATATCCTTGCACCTTGGAGGGTAAACTAATGCTGTTTCCAGAGCTTGTCCTGTGTCTGCTGTTTCTTGAAAATAATCAGCTCAAAATCATCTACATGCTATGGAGGCATATCCTGGGGTGGCATGTTCTGCTATCCTTCAATGTCATATTGTGCTCTGGACAACACTATGTTCCCACTTGTACCATAAGATGGGATTGTAAGTGACACGCAAAGGAAGTGAGATTTTTGAACCTCTGTCATCTTTACGGCTTTTAGTGTTTTCCCTGTTTGCTTTGTTTCATTTTCAAGTTCTCAGAAGGTTCTGGAATCCCCTAATAAAATGCCTTTCTTGGTATAGATGGCGGTATGTGGAAAGGGCTATTCCACAGAGAACCAGCAATTGTCCTGGTTTGTGCTCTGATTGCAGTGGCCTTACTTGGTTAACCCATTTACAAATCAGGGCCTAGGAAGCATTAACCCTTAGGGTTACTAACTGTAGGATTATAAGAATGGGTAATAACTGATGACTAGCCATGTGAGAAATGATGCATTTTCAAGTACCAAGAATGGCCTTGTCAGATTAATCTGGGTTTTCTGTTGCCCCAGGCAGCTTTTAAGGTAGGTAATCCACACTCTTCTAGGAGGTCTCCTGTGACCCTATCTCTGGGCACCAAGATAACAGCTCCCATTCCAGTGTGATATGTGTAACACATACTAGAAAGGCATCTGAATGGATCTATCCTGAGTCCCAGTTGGCTGGTGAGTCTGGAGAAGTCAGGCTGATGCCAGGATTACAGGAAAGACACTGTCCATGTCACAGAAATGTTGCCACAAAAGAGGGTGAGCTTCAGATCAGGGTCTGTCCTCCAGTTAACAAATGATTGCAAACCCAAGATCCAGAGCTGCTTTCTTCTCAACTTAGCATTCATTTAAAAAAGAAACTATACTACTATGAATGATTTCTCTTATTCCCTGTTGACCTATTCCACTTAAAGGAAGGTTCCTTAGAACATTTGCCGAGTCGGCCTTGGACAGCTTTGCTGGTCCACCTTAAAGGTGGAATTTTTAGTTAACAGAATGCTAATACAAAGGGAAAATTAGGCTTTTATTTCTAAATAAAAGGCTATGATTTCTAAAATCTGAGCTCATGTGGCATAAAATCATCTTAGGTATTCTGTTACCTAAGCAACAAGGAGTTTGGTATGAAAACCAGTTCTGCGTGTTCTACCTCAGTGGTAGGCTGCTGAATGGTACCTTTCAGAGGGAAAAGAAACAGGAAGTATGGCTTTTAGTTCTTAGTTTCCTTAAGCTAAAAACCGCCTCCTACAATTTTCTCAATATTTGTCTGACCCCATTTAAGTTTATTCATCCTTTTGAAAAAATACACTGAGTAGATACATAAAGCTATTCCACTCTTTGCTGGTACTGAAAAAAGTAGAATTTCCTTTTTACATAGTATTTCATAAGAGAAAATACTTTCAGGCATTGCAAATATACAAATATCATTCACTTGTCAGTTTTACTGAGCTGACTATAAAGTTAAAGACTAAGTTTTCCAGGTTTCTGGATAAGCAAGGGGTTTGTGTAAAGTTCTGTGCTTTGTGTGGGGGGGGCTAGCATTTTTTTTTTTTTGCCACAGGCTCTGTATGCCAAATCTAGTTACAGTAAGTGTTGTTGGTGAATGTTTCCTCAACAGTTTTAAGGGAACAACCCATAATGCTGTTCACCCCATGCGTCCGCTCCACCCCAGAGAGAACGAGAGAAGAGAACAGAGCCCTTCATGTTGAAGTTTTTCTTGAATGTCAAGATCACAAACGGGCAATTGTAGTCATTGAAATATCTCTTGAGACAGTGGGAAAGGGGAAAATCAGATTCTCCTGCCATGTGCCAGCTACTTCCCATGTATTTCCATCAGGAAAATCAGCGTGTGGAATTCATTTTCAAATGAGGGCTTGAAGGAGTTCTCTGGAGTTAAAATAATATGTGAAAAGAATGGCGTCTGACACTCGGAGGGCGATACTGCCTTTCCTAATTTCATGAGTTTGCTTTTTGCCGTTTATGGGATCACAATTTCACAAGTGGCTTTTAATTATGCTGATTTGACTTGAATTTAGAAGTCTGCCTTGTTGGTGAGACCCTTGAAGAAGATTCTGTTCTTGCTTTAGAGTTTTTTCTGTTCTCCCCCAACTCTCAATCTCACCAGCAATTGCTCAATAGAAGGACCTCAGAAACTATTTAGGATTACTGAATGCATTAAAATAAAAAAACAAGTTAGAGCTGGATGGTCATAGATGATCGTTTGAAGAAATCCGCAGTTCAAAACAGGTAAAGTGGTGTCATCAGTCCTGTAGGTCATCGACATAAATGATTTTTACAGATGCTTGATATTAACAACTTTTTAAAAAGTTAGTTCTTTTTTCTCCCTGAACTGTGGGGCCTCAGATTGAACTGATAAATAAAAATTGTGGTAAAATATACATAACATTTATTATCTTAACCATTTTAACTGTATAATTCACTGGCATTAAGTACACTCACACTGTTGCACGGCCATACCAACATCCATTTCCAGAAGTTCTTTGTCTTCGCAAGCTGAAATTCTGTGCCTGCTAACCTCCCCATTCCCCTCTCCCTTTAGCCCCTGACAACCACCATTCTACTTTGTGCGTCTATGAATATCTAATCTAGGTAACACATAAGTGGAGACCTACAGTACTTGTCCTTTTGTGAACTTAATATATTTATTATCTTCAAGATTTATCTGTGTTGTAGCCTACATCAGAATATCCTTCCTTTCAGAGGCTGAGTTATAGCCCATTGTATGTATATACCACATTTTGTTAATCCACTGATGGATATTTGTGTTGCTTCCACTTCCAGGATATTGTGAGTAATGCTGATATGAAAATGGTGGGAAAATACCTTTTCTCTGCTTTCAGGTGTTTTGGGTAAATACAAGTGGAATTAATGGATCGTATGGCGATTCTGTATTTAATTTTTGAGGAACAGTTTTATTTTGTTGCAAAGCGGCTGCACCATTTTCCATTCCCACGATGTTACCAACATTTTTTTTCAGCTGTTTGAAATAATAATCTCTAGTCTTACAGCACTCTTCCTCTTCTCTGTAGTTAGAGAAATAGTCAATAGCTTTCAGTTAAATTTTTTAAACATGCAAGACAGGTGGTGAGCTAATAATTTAATTTAATAATTTAATAGAAGAGCATTGCTAATATTTCCATGAACTTAAAAACAGCAGTGTTTGTATATTCACTTCTCTAACCTGTGATGTACATTTCCTGTAGTTAAGTTATAGTGTAGAAATTCTTAAACTTGTTTTTCATTTATTCTTTTGGTTTCTCCATAATATTCATTACTTTTATAGATGAAAGCATAGTGTACTTTGTGTTAATAAACTATGTAACCATTATATTTGGAGAGGTTTTTTTGGTATGTTAAATAATGATGCTATTGGCAACAGATCTCTATTTCTCTTGAATGATTTTCTGATTTGAATGAGGACAGATTCTCAGAAGTAGAGAAGACTGGATCAAGGTCAAATTTTTTTCATGACTATTGTCCTGTGTTTAACACTTTCCTAAGGCAGATTCATTTTCTTTGCAACCTTGACATTTGAATTCCTAGAGATTTATTTGTATTATTAAAATTATATGTGTTGTTAAAATAACATTTTGTCATTCCATAAATTCTAAGAACTTAACAATCGTATTTCACATCAGCCCAATAAAAAATAAACATTTTGCTGTATTATAGAGGAATTCTGAATAGCTTTGAAGTTGTCATTAGAAATATTTGTTTATACAAGGCAATAGTATTTTTTATTCCTGTTAACACCAGAGAGCTTCTAAATGGAATATTTTATTTCTAAGCAAACGTAGGTTACCAACTTATGAGAAGGGAGCCCAATCCTTCTGGTGATATTTTTGCTGAGGATTTGTATGTCATTAAATCAACAATATACACTCAGAACCTATTAGTACATTGCTCTTTGATAGTATAGTATGGTGAGAAAACAACTTAAAATGTATTTTCTGCCCTGGATAAATTAATGTCAGAATATCTACTCAAAAAAAGATCTATCAAAAAAAGTTAATCGAGACAAGCAATAGATAATATGCAAAGCACCGATTCTTACAGTGGGGCAGGCCACCACAGCCATTCAGGGGCCAAAGAAGTCAGTGGGGGCTGGGTAATAATGGAATTCCATATGATAGCGGATGTGAGAGTAAATGTGTGGTGATGAAATGAACACAGTTTAATTATTGTCAGGCAGGATAGAGTTAAAAGTAACTAAAGCTGCTCTTTTATCTGATGCCAAGCCCTCTCAACTCCTCCAAAGTTAAGTATGGACCTCTGATCTCCCCATACACTTGCTATCACTGCCCTTTGTTCTTCTCCCAGCGGTTAAGTTTGGTGAAGGTGAGAACAGTTCCACCGTATTTATTCCAGTCCAGTACGCTAAACCCTTGAGAGACCGAGTGTGTTAAAAAGCTAATTATCGGGATTTCTTCAGGGTGTGCTCATGGGTACAGATGTAATGTGACCTTTTCATGAAATTACTCTTCTGAAGGAAAAAGCTTCCAGCCAGAGGCTTTCTTTGAGAGGGTTCATTTGAGCAAAATCTAACTAAAATTACATTACTAAATTAAAGTGTGAACACGAGTTTCTGGCCAGGCTGGGAGGCCTTGTCTTCAATTAGGTCCTGGTTTTCTTCAGATGCCTTTCTATGAATTCTTTCACACTAAAGCATTTTCTGTTTGATAACTTCTGTTGCTATAGCTCATGCCTACTGTTAGTCACCCAGTGAGACACTATAGGGAAGTAAGATGACAACTTGGTCTTCGTCTGCATTGCTCAAATTACGTTTGTCTTATCCTCTCTGTATGTTTTGTGTGTCCAAAAGTCATACCTGGTGAATGAACCAAACATCTTTTCTGTGAAAGACGAAGTTGGGGGAAAAAATAACAGTTTGAACACCTGAAAAGGATTTATTTTTTTAAAAATCATGGCTCACGATGATAGTATACAAAATTGTTTTCATACATGTATACTTGAAACCAAATTAAAAAAAATAGCTGTTGTAACATTAAACCATAATCTAATGAGTGTGTCCACCAGTGTTACTGCATGGTCCAAAGTCTAAAATCTCTGCTTCCAAGTCTCAAGGCCTAACACAGGAGGAAGAGCTTGCAGAGTTGTTGTTGTTTTTCTCTACAATTCAGTCTTCAGCAGCTTGAGAGCTTTCTTCATGTTCTCGAGCACTAATGGGAGAAAAAGTTACGGGAGTCAAGATGTCATCAGAAATTATGTTAATAGACTAAACTCCCAAACTTGGGTGCTCTATTCATTGTTTAATGGGCTACTATTTTATCATAGGATGAATAGTTGACAATCTTATTGTAAATTTTTTTTCTAAAAGTATGTGAAATGGCTTTCATTACAATCCAGTTTTCTTCCAATATCCATTAAATGCCTTTTGACAGAGCATTGTGATTTTACCTGTGCAGGATACCTGCCTTTAAGGTGTCCAGCATCTCATTAAGATAATGCTATTGTCTTGAGAATGGCCCATCCTCAGAATGGCCCATCCTCAGAATGTGCTTCCCTGGTCCTCCCAGCACCCACTAGAGCATTGCTAATGGACCATTGAATATTCTTCCCTGCTGCCCAGACGCAGCCTTAAATCCTTCCCAGTGTAATGTTTTAGGTCAGTGCTGCCCAGTAGAAATTTCTGTGATAATGAAAAATATTCCATCTATGCACTGTGTCTGAAGTGTCTTAAAATGACTGTCTGAAGAATATGAATATGAATTTTAAATGACTGTCTGAATAATATGAATATGAATTTAAAATTTGCATTTTCATTTAATAGTAAATAGTTACATGTGGCTAATGGCTAACATATTGGGAAGTACATTTCTAGACAGCCCCTAGTCTTTGTGCAGAATTGGTTCTTAGGACAAAACCCAATTTTCTTCCCGGAAGGACTAATAAGATGTTAGTACTAGGTACAGTTTCCCATTGAGGTTCTTCATCTGCCTTTTTTTTTTTTTCCATTTTATGGCAACCCCAGGGGGAATGAGTACCTTGGCAACTGTTTGGAACCATCTTTCCAGCTGATCTTTAAAACTGAACTTGAATTCAGCTTTGGCGAGCTGGACTACATTATTTTACTTTTGTTATTTGGAAAAAAATACTTAACAAAGGTTGCCACTATTATTTGTGCAATAGTGCAATTACTATTGCATTCAGTTCTGTGGTAGAAGGAGTTGTACGTTTGGGTACCTAAGAGGAACTGGGAAAGCAGGTAATACGGTCATAGAATCCTCCTAGAGAAAAATATACCTAATCTAAATAATTTTAATGGAGATTAAAAACTATCAAAGTGAATGTGATTTGCCTGAGGACAAAAGGCTAGTTAGGGTCCACCCTGGTGTCCCTAAGTGGAGCTTTCTTCCCTTCAACATGCAGACTCTACTTCAGCTGGATGGCAACAGAGATGTTCAAAGGAGGAAACACTTACACAGAGTTATATCCAAAGGTTCATAAGCATAAAGACGATTTGAATATCTTCCAGTGATGTCAGCTCTTACTGTCAGGGATGGGTCTATAAGGAAAAACAAAGAGAATGGAGTGCTGTGTTTCCAAATAAGCTCTATTGCATGACGAAGCCCACGAATTTTCCATATCCTGCTGCCTCGAGTTCTATCTACTCTGTCCACTCTGCGACCCAGGCTCTGGCCATCAGTACCCAAAGCAGGGCAGAAGCGCTCACCAGCTGGGCACTGCCCTGGTGGGGGAGTCCGTGAGCCCTGCCATCTATAGCAACCTGAAAACGGTATAATCCGTACATCTGGGGTGGTGGTATTATTTTTGGTCAAAACCTTTGCCTTCTCTACTAAAGAATTACTTTAAACTTTTGAAATGATCATGTTGTCATTGAAATACGTTACAGAAAGCAACATAGATCATTAGAAACCCACACCCAGAGCCAGTTTACAAAACCAAAGTTTTTGTTTGTTTTTAGTAAAGCAAGCAAGCCCTTAAGGGCAGCAAAGGTCAAGTACACATACAGAGACCCTATTTTCTACTTTACTGTTAATGAACCATATTTTAAAAATAGAAATTTGGGAGTCTTCCGTTACATATGCATACATTCCTCTTAATTTAAATGTTTTTTTCATGTTCTATGTTTAACTTGAAACTATCAAGGAGAAAAACAGAATAAAGGTACTTTAAAAATAAAGTATATCCAAAAGGGAAGTACTGGAATTCACAGGGATCTAGACACCTGGCCTTGAGAGGCGACCGAAGGAGCCCTGTCTGCACATGGGAATCACCTGGACCGGTGTAGCAATCCTGCTGCCGGGCGTCCCACCCCGCCGAGATTCTGATCTAATTGGTTTGGGGTGTGGCCTGGGTGGCTTGCTGGTTTAAATCTTCCAGGTGACTCTGATGTGCAGCCGGTGTGGAGAACTACTGAGCTGGGAGAGCAAGCTACCTCGGAGTTGGTTTTTAGGATTGAAGGACTCAAAGGTGAGTTAAAATGCCCTCAGACAGGAATACTGTGAAAAGGATTCCTGCTCAAGGTGGGCCTGGATGACCTGTAAAGTCCCGAAGTAAGGGTTCTAGATTTTCTAAATCCTCACAAAGCCAAATCTATAAAATTAGCTCTAGTTCAGCCTTCCTCCTTTTCCCTCTTGTTTCTCTCGCTTCGTTTATACATTTAGTGTGAATTTGGATGAGCTGCGCAGGGGAGCCGCTTGATGAGGGTGAGCTCTGCCATGGGGTGGGTTTATTTATCGATTGTCTTTCAGTCACTATGACTTTGATCCAAGCCGAATTTAATTGATTTGTTCAGTCATTCAACAAATATTTAAAGCAAACCTACTGCAGGGGTCATGCGGAAAATACGATGGTGAGCAGAAACATACAGTCCCTGACATAAGGACCTCTAATCCCGTGGGGCAAAACATTTATTAAACAGTCACTCAACAACTGCAAAATTATACCTGAAGAAAATGTGACTATTGAGAGGAACATGGTGCCCCAAGAGCACATAGCAGGGATTTGGCCAGGTCTGTGAATGGTAGTGAAGACTGAGGAGTTAGCTAGGTGACGTGGAGGTGCAGGAAAAGTTTTCCAGCAGAAGAACCACATGTGCAAAGTACTAGTGGTAGGATGGATTTTTTTCCAGCCTACATTCTTAACTTTCCTAAAAATAATTATTGAAAGTGTCAAAAAGAAAAAAAGCCAATGCACAGACATTTGCCTGATGAAACTAAGTGTTTACAGACCTGATGTATTCTGGAAAATCAACACATTCAAATAGTTCAACGGTTACTTCTTAATCATATGTATTTGGGGCAAATGATGAAATCTTAACAGCAGATGAGGGGAAAAAATCGTGGAAATAGGAGCTTGCGTTTTATAATGAAAATGTGTTGTGAAACTTAAAGAAACATTATACACCTTACTGGAGCTCAGGAGTGACCTTGGCCATTATGGAGCAGCAGATGAGGGTAGGTAGGACAGAGAAAGAGATATGGCAGCGTTTGTGTGATTTTCAGACTGTGATATCACTGTTACCTCTACTTACCAACAAACATAATCCTGGGAACATACTGGCCATCAGGAGAAAGGTGTTTGTCAGTTGTTTCATACTAAGGTTTAAAAAAATAAAGCAGCTTTTAGTTTGTTTACCCTTCAATTATTTTCAAACTTGTTAATACAAAAATGTGTCCATTACTAGGCTAGGCATCTTAAGATATTTTAAGGCACATCTCTTCCCCAGAGAGTTTATAATCTAGATGGGGAATCAAGTTACATCTAAATAAAAGCAGAATGTAATGAGTAGAGAGCTGAATGAGTATGATTAAAAATGTTCAGGGAGGGAGAACTCGGAAGGAGTTACAGTGTTTGGGGGAAGATATCTTGGATGAAGTAGGAGGAAATAGATGAACAAAAAAAAGCAGAAATCATTCTTGGAGAAATTACAGAAACAGAATGATCTCGATCATCCATCTATCCATTTATCACTTCATTTAGATTTGTCTTTATTTAGAAATATAAACACTTATCTATAAGGAATATATAGTCTATTGGGAGATACAAGTAAGAAAATGGTTATGGAGGAGTCAGGGAGTGAAATGATGGAGGATATGCATGGACAGAGGATGCCCAGAGCAAGACATTTAACCTTGTATGCAAACTCCACTAGGACTTTCTGAAGAGGGTAAGGAGGAATTAAAAAAAATAAATGGGAGTCAGTTACATGGAAAAGAAGGTCATTCCAGGTAGGGGGAGAGATTGTGCAAAGGCAGAAAACTTTCTGGTATCAAGTGTTTGAAGAAGACTAAAGGACAGCAATATATGAGGCAGTAGTCAGATAAATGGCTAGAGCTGCTTCAGGGCCAGCTCATGAGTGGCCCTGCGCACCATGCCACTGTGTTTGCATTTGTTCATGGACAGATAACTACAGGAGGGATGGGAGAGAGGTACCATTATTCCAGTTTGGTTTTTAGAGTGATTACCTTGTCAGCCATGTGGGATTAGACAAGATTTACCTTGTGGGCAGGGAGCTTGGCAAAGTGAAAAATCCTTATACTAAATTACTGGGCATCAGTTTGTGGGGAACTGACCAACAGTGAGAATTGAAGTTAGCACTTCTTGACTGCTGGAGGTGAGTAAAATAACACAGTAAAATAGGGAATAGAGAAAGAAAAGCTACTTGAAAATTCTGGACCAAGTTGATAGATTCAGTTGAGTTTAAGCTAATTATGAGAGATATGTGGACCATGGTTGTATACACAAGTTGGAAGTTATTGCACGTTTATGTAATATGTGGGAATTATCAGTGTGTGGGCACTGATTAAAGGCAGATGTAGATGAAGTTGTCCATAGAGAATATAAAATATCAAAAAGAAAGTGGGTCAAGGAGAGATAAACCACATCACTGACATTAAGGGGTAGAAAGAGGAAAATGAGTTTGTGGAAGAAGGTAAGAACTAGTGGCAGGGATGCTCTTTGAAGCCAGTGTCAACCTGTGAAGAGGCTGAGAGAAAGAGGTGGAGCAGAGGACAAATGGTTGGGTACAGTAGTTCTTTCAGTTGTTTGCTTCCTTTTGGAAGAAAAGTGGAACCCATTTTGTGTACCGAGTAAACAGAACTTGTGCACAGAAAGCTTGAAGATCAAGAGAGGTGGTGATGGCAAAGTAAAGTGGGAATGCATGGGACTAAAGTGTAAAGTCAGTGATTATTTAGCCAGAGAAGTGTTTCCCAAGGAAAGAGAAGATAAGGACTAGGAATGGGCAGAGAGGAGCCAGGACTGCAGAGACAAGGGGCACAGAAAGGAATTTGCAAAAGACAAAAACCTTCCAATTATTACAGCAACAGAGAAAACTCTGACTACAGGAGAGTGTTTTCAGACCACCTAAAATCATTAGTTACTAAATAAAAACATAGACCTGCAAGATAGATTATTAATAAAATAAAATACCTTCTTTCTAATCTACGAGATGAGGTATTTAGAACAGATCTCAGTTATGCAGCATGATTGAGATGTATAGGACAGAAGAATCATCCTTTTCAAATAATGAGCCATGGAGAAAGAAAGGTCAGTGATGATGAAAAGTAAACTTACAACTAGATTGAGGAGGACAAACTGCTCTGATAATTTCTGGACTTCTTTACTTTCAGCAAATGCTTTCTTTAAAGCTATAATATAAAGAAAAATCATTAAGCGTCCATCTCATCACCAGTCAAAACCATTATTGTCTGTTACATTTTAAGTTGAACATTTTTTTTTTTGATACACTATTCAACTTTGCCCCTTTGGCAGATGAGTAGGGAAGTAACATCTGGGCCATCAACTACCACTGCTTCTTGCCTTTCACTCACTCACTCATTCATTCATTCATTCATTCATTCATCCATCCATTTGTTTTTTCATCTCATATTTATGGAGTGTCTACTCTGTGGATGGTACTGTTTTATGCACTGGGGATGCAGCAATGGAAAAACAAGTAATGTGCTTTCGTCATAGAGCTCAAATGCTTGTTTGGAGACAGGCCATAAATAAGTAAGTATCTAAGAATTTTTCAGGTGGAGATAGCTACTCTGAGAAATATAAGCAAGGCAAGAGGTTTAAGAGCTCTACAGTGGTCAGAGTAGACGTCCCAGAGGAGGCGACACTGAAATGAGAGAGTGATCCATCTTAAAATTTGGGGGTTTCTCACCCAGAGTGGGCCACAAGAGCAACAGCCCTGAGGCAGAAATGAGCTGAGCTGTCTGAGGAAAAGCACAAAGGCCAGGCTGAATGGATCGGAGAGAAAAGAAGGGGACTGTGGTGAGAAGGGAAATAGCTAGGGGCCCGATCATGCTCGGCCTTGTAGGCCGTGTCAGGAATTTGAATTTAACTTTATCTCCGATGAAAAGCTACTTGAGCACATAAGTCACAGAATCTTATTTCTGTTTTATAGTCTCACTCTGGCTGCTGTATGGAGAACTGACCGTGGTGTGGCCAGTTAGGTGGCTGTGTGACTGAATCACAGTACTCCAGACTAGAAGCGATCTTGGTCTGGACCAGGCAGTAGCAATGGGGCAATAGGAAATGTCTGGATTTGGGCAAGGCCTACATAAGATATGGAGCCCAGTGCAAAATGAATATATCAGGCCCCTTGTTCAGAAATTGTTATGAATTGTAAGACAGCATTGATAGAGCTTTGAGCTAAGCATAGGCATTTCCAAGAACTGGGCTCTGTGCGACGGCAAGGATGGCACGCCCAGGAGGCTGGCGCTGGCTTCTGGAGATACTTTGAAGTTAAAACAGTGCTGTTTGCTGGTGTATTGGATCAGAACATAAGAGAAAGCAAGAAGGATGAATCCTAGAACTTGTTTTTGCAAAATGTACAGCAATGGTTAAAACTAAACACGGAAATATTTGAGGTTACTTTAAAACATTTGTACTACATAAAATGTTCTTTTTTTTTTTTTATGCAACGGTGTTGAGGATGTAAAGATGAGTGATCTGAACCCTGGCCCTAAAGCTAAAGCCTATAAAGGAAATCATATTTAGAAGAATAAATTACCTTGACTGTGTGGGCATTCATCCAAGTGGTGGATAATCATCAGGGGTTTATTGCTTTAAGAGACAAAGAGAGATTGGATAACTTTTAATGAGTGGGATTTCACATAGCTCACTATAAGGGACCCGCACTAGATGGTGCTCTTGAGAGTCATGACATAATTCTGCATAATGCTCATCTTTACCTGGTCTTGGATTTGTATAAGGCTTCTTCATATGTCTGAGTCCAGATGAGCTGATCACCCCAACCTAGAACAAAATGAACCACTCCATGTGAAGCTATTCATAGTTACCAGAGCTAGTTCAGACCAAAGCTGTTGAATAGCTAAGTGAAGGCTGGGGTACATGGATACTCAAAGGAAGCAGAAAAATCTCTGGAGAAAGTAGAGATAATGACAAACATTGATAACTTTAGAAGGAACACTTATACAAAAGTGTGTTCAGCACACGAGTCTCAGCTTCCCGATTAAAAAGCGTTGGGAGGCAAGGCGAGGCCGACGCCTACCTCGGGAGAGGGTCTGAGGCAGCTTGGGCTGGGAGTCCTTCGCGTCCTTCTTTGCTCCTGGCTTGACTGTGGTGTCCTTGGCCAGAGTGTAGGAGAGGGCCACAAGGAGCAAGAAGGCTGACGCTGAAATCTTCTCCATGGCAGGTCTAGCGTAGAAAACAAACACACAAAAAGAGAATAATATAAAAGGGAAGTAGCAGTCCTCCAAACTTTCAGACTGCATCACAACCATGGGGTACAAAGGAATTGAGTCTTGGCTGAGGTGAAACCATGGGATTGGAGTGAAAAACTACCTTCCACAGAATTTTCTTAGGAATATATAGTGTGACTATCATGTATGTGTGTATACATGTATCTATAGAGATCCAAATAGATAAAAATATACTGACAGAGATCGCTATAGAAATGCACACCATAAAATTAGATACAGGTATAGATACATTTTAAGAAAAATAGATGTGCATACTCTTATAGCTAAAGAAATTTACATTTCCTCTTTTACTTCCTCTTTTCCTACCCCCTGTGCATCATTTCATAGATGAAGAATCTGAAATTCAGAGGGATGAGACTTAGTAAGATGGGGGCAGAACCCAGGCTCTGGACCTTTGCTGTTTTGCGGTGTCGGTTCCCATTTTTCCACCCTGAAACAATCACTCTAAACATACAAACATCTTTAGCCTTCAGTTAAAATGGGGCCATTTTCAGTGAAGAATAATATCTAAGTAAAATGATCCGTTATTTAATTTAAAACCTGTCAATTTTGTCACTTATTAACTGAAAATGTGCACCTGTGTACCTGTGTCTCTTGCTAGTGTAACATTACTCAAACTCCATTAGTTCTGAATCAACTAAAATAGGTCAATGCAAGTTCCTTCTACTGAGATGGTTCTTTGACTCTTTCTGTAGGTCTGAGAGGTAGTGTTGTAGGCATGCACTTCAGTGCACAAAAATATTCTATGTGACTTCTAACACAGAGGAACCACCCCCGTAAGTGTCTCTTTGTTAACTTTTTTCTTTTCAGTATTCCATGATTAATTCTTTAGGAAAGTCATAGCAATGTGAAGCAAATGCCTATGAACAGAAACCTGAATGGCAAGATAAGACCTGCGGGTGCGTGAGCAAGCTCACAGAGTGAGTGTACTAGCAAATCACTGTGGTTATCCAGGGACCATGGCATACAAACCGGGAAACCTGGGATTGTAGTAAAGCCAAAGACGGAAATTGTTCAAAAAGAAATACCTAACTGTAATTCTGGTGTAGGTTTTGAATGAAATCAAATAAACTCTGTGAGGGAAACAGGATAGGCTATCAATGCTCTATATTTTTAAGGAGGAAAGTGTTTCACGTTCGGATAGTTTGACTGGGAACCTTTGTGAAGCATTAGCTGATTTTAACGCTTTACTCAATTACCAAATCCAGATGATGCCTTGTGTCAAACCGATCAGTCATTATCCAAGTCATAGCACGTAGCCACAGAAGAGCTTACTCGAAAAAAGATATAAAAAGCAAGGATACACGTTGTTCATATTCTACACCAGTAGAGATGTGGAAATGCAAATAATTTTTGTATCCTAGTGTTCTGAAACAACTCAAGTGTATCACAGCCAACAATTCCTAGGCTCTTAGTACAAAGACTGCCTCTTAACGTGAAAAGGAAAAACTTTTGTGTGAGAGTAATTGTAGTTTTTGAATGATTTGATCAAAAAACATATCATGGCAAATAACTATTCTGCATTTATCAGCAAATATTTGATTTTGCATTTTATTTATAGCAATAAATCTATGTATATTAGAAAAACTAAAATAGTAAACTTGTAGTGAAGTACTTTTGTCTATTTAGTCCATCCACAGCTCTTGTGCAAATGGCTGTGAGGAACCCTGTTGATAACTCTGCAGCTCACAGGTTGGGACTATTGACATATTACATGCGTTTTATGGCAGGATGGCTCAGTGAAGCCTAACAGAACTCCTGCTGTACCAACGGACTATTGTGCGCTGACTCTCTGAGATTCACTCTACTGAGTTTCTATAATATGAATAGGCTTTGCTCTGCAAACTTCCTGAGTAAACCACCTCAAAACAGTATGCTAACCACAAAGGATATTGATGATTTGAACACAGGCACACATGCCCTCTCTCTCTCTGAAACCAGCACTTCTTACTGGTCACTATATTTCTGTCTTCTTATCTTTAGTGAGGAATGAACTTGCAGGAAGTTTCATTGTCCCTGTTCATAAACACTTCAGGAAAGCAACCAGATCTCCTATTTGCCTATCGGGTGAATTTAAAGATTAAAACTGCAACAAAAATATCTTGACACCAGACAGAAAAGAGAGCTTGTGAATGTACTAGGAAATAATATATATATTTTTTGCAATAATATTCTGCAATTATATTCTGAATTGAAATTCCTAGCAGGCCATCTGAGCTGAGGTTTCCCAGTCCTGTGGGCCTCTGCTTCTAGCCAGAGATGCAGAGCATTCAGTGGTGACCAGTGCACAGTGACAGAAGAGCCCAGACCCTGTCCCAGGCTTGAAAAGTCCTGGAGGTCACCCGCTCTCAAACCTCTTATCCCCCAAGGGAGAAAGCATTACCTTGAACCAGCTCAGGAGGGTAGCACTCTGCCAGCTCTGGCCAAAGAAAGATTCCAGTAAGCCTTTGGTAGGAACTCCATGTTCCCTCTCCAAATCGCATTTAATTGCCCTGGGAACCTGCCCGCACTTCTCTGCCTGTTGACTGCCTGCAGCGTTACACAATGACCAGAAGCCAAAGCTCACTCTAGCAAGGGCCTTTCCAACACTATTGTCAGGAGTCTTACCTGGATTTCCCCACCCACTTGTCTATGTGAGCCAGCCAGCCAGCCTCAACGCAGTCCAAGCTTCCTAGTGTGTTAGCTCAGCCGAGCCTCTATTTATGCACCTGAACACACCTCAATCCCACCCACTAGTCCCGTATTTACATGTTGCAAACTCAGAAAGGAAGTTTCTTTTTCCCAAGTGACTGTGTTCTCTGGGCTAAAGAGTTCCTTGTTTTAAAAAGTATCATATAGTGTGTTCTTTTCGGTAGGCAAGTTTTTAACTGTGAAAGTATATTGTTAAGAGATTTGGAAAGATGGGCAGAGTGCCAAATCCAGGTAAGCTTTAAATGAAGACATTTGATTTGTCTGAAGGCTGATTTGTCTTTACGTGATTGGATGGTGTGTGTGGTTTGTAGATTTTTTTTCTCCCCCTTGGTTAGATTGCCATTATTTAATAGAAAACACACAAGAGATGATTCACAAGTCTAACCTCTACAATCATATAATATCTGCTATCCTCCAAATTATTTTCCACAACACACTTCCCTCTTCCTGGAAAACAAAATCTTCATTTACTATGGGTACGTAAAAACTGCAAAGCAAGCTCATATAATATTGCAAAGCCGAGGAAATTGTTGGAAAAAGATACCTAATGCTATGAGTTTCTATTAATTACATTATAGTTGAATATATGCAGCAGCTTGCCTCCAGATATTTCAAAAGTATTTCATAGCTATTCTTTCATGTAATGGCAAACTTTCCTGTGAGGCATTCAGGAAGACATTTAACCCACCTTTCACACCTAGAAATTAAGGTCTGCAACTACTTTTTTTTCATTCAAGATTATGCAATTATTCTCTAAAGATTTGAAGACTGAACTCAGATTTTCTGTAAAACATTTCAATCCTGAGTTTTGTTCATACAGCTATGTGTAGAAAGCTCAGAATGGATACATCTTTAATAACAGAAAATTAATGGCATACAAACTCTATAAAAATAACTTTTTGAGATAATATTCCAAAATATTTTCAAGTATATGTAATTTTTTTATAGAACCAAAATTTCCATGAGCAAAATAATGACTCCTAAAATACTGAATTTTGTTTCAATTCTAAATGAGTTTACAGTGATAATTTATTTAGAGGTTGAAAACAATGATTTGGGCTAAACTTCTAAAACCTTAAAGGCTTTTTTTTTGTTGGCATATATATATTTTTTGAAGTGTAGTTGACAGGGCTTTTATACAGACCCTTAATCTATTTAGCTCTTAAAATATCCATCCCCTCATTTTGCAGGTGGAGAAACAAAGATGTTAAAAAGCTAATGACTCTGAATGTCCCACAACTAGTTTACAGTGTCACAGGGACCAACCCCAGGTGACCTCTAATCCCTTACCTGCTGAGAGTGAAAAGTGGACAAGATTTGGGATCATGAGATTCCTGTCTGAGTCCTGCACCCTGGTGCTTGCTCACTGGGCAGTCAGAGACATCATTTAACATCTGTGAAACTTCAGTTTCCCTATCTGTAAAATAGGGATATTATTACCATCCATGACTGTTTTGCGAATTAAAAGGGATTTTAATGAATTAAGAAATGTAAAAGTACCTGGTATATTAGTTTGCTAAATCTGCTGTAACAGAGTACCACAGATTGGGTGGCTTACACAATAGAATTGTTTTCTCACAGTTCTGTAGACTGAATTCTGAGAGCAAGGTATTGGCAAGTTTGATTTCTTCCTTGGCCTCTCTCTTTGCATGACTTCTAGATGCCTGTAACTTCACATGTCTTTCCTCTACATGCCTGTGTCCTAATTCCCTCTTATAAGGACACCAGTCACCTTGGTTTTGGGCCCATCCTAATGATTTATTTTAACTTAATTACCTCTTAAAGACACTATCTCCAAAAATAGTCATATTCTAAGGTTCTGGTGGTTATAATTTCAACATGTGAATTTTGGGGGGACACAACTCAGCTCATACCACTTGACAAATAAAAACATCTCTGGTTTGTTGTAATTAAATATGATATCATAATCTACCGTTATACTCCTGTGCCTAATCTCCTGTCAATAAAAACCCAGTATTGTCATAGTGGCTAAGGTATAGCAGGGAGGAAGTAATTATTAGAACTTATCCCATGCATATGGTGACTCGCATCTTTGGCCTATGTATCTGTCTTGGTGTGAAGTAACTAGGGTTTTGTAGGTGGTACAAGTTTTTCTTGTATGTTATTAAGCTTCATTACTTTTAACAATGATGTCATAGGACCAATCTTTGGGATTTGGCTGATATTGTAAAAGTCTCTTGTTACTAGGTATTTTTGAAGCCCTTTTTCCCTGAGTAGAATTTGACAATGTGATAAATAAAATAATGTTGGCAAGTGAAATTAAGCTTAGTACCAATGTTAGTACTTAACAATAGCCTAAATAGATGGATGCTGTACCTTTGTATGTAATACATTAGTGTCATTATAATTTTGTAGGATTTTATTCAAGCAGATTTTAAAGTAGGTTATTTCCTATTTTTGAACAAAGATCAGACACTTAACAATAATACTAACTAGCAATTATTGAGTATCCAGAATGCACTGGGTACTCAACTATATTATTTCATTTATCCACTCATTCATTCATTTCTTTACCCGTTTAGAAATATTTCTTCAGTATTCATTGAACCTGTTTATGTAGCAAATATTATGCCAGGCATTAAGGATAAGAACATGAGAAAGACATGGTCATTATTGGGGCAGCCAGACACAGACTAGATAATTGCAATTCAAGGGAAAACACAAAGAAGTTGAAGACATTGCCCCTGCCCTGAGGTTTCTTATGATCTGATTGAAAAATTAAGAGAGAATCTGACTAAAAATTAACCTTCTACATGAGATCAGCATGCAATTAGGGACAGGTAAGTGGTAGAGCCACCAGCTGTTAAAATTTTTATCCACTAGAATGCTCAAATTGGTAGTAGAAAGCAACATTTCCAGATGGAGACGGTGGTAAAGAATTTGCAAAATGTTTCTTGGATGTTTAATGGGAATAGCCCTGCTGGAGTGAGATCCTTCTGGTAACTCATGGACAACAGGTTTGTAAAGGTGTTCTCAGGCTATTTGCCTGGGGCCTTGAATGCCATTACAAGGAGTTTAGAATTCACCCTTAAGAGGAAGTGTCCTGTGGTGGTTAAGAGGGCAAATTGTGGATTCAGAGTGGTTCAAGGTCAAATCTAGCTTTATGACTATTACATGCTCTACTAACCCCTGCAAATTACTTAACCTCTCTGTATTTGAGTTAAATTCTCACTTTCAAAGTGGGGATAGTAGGACCTACTTTATACTATCCATAGAAATTATAAAAATAATAGAGGTAAAGTGCTTAGAATGGTACATAGCACATAGTAAGGATTCAGAAGTATTAGTTTTTATTATAGAATGTATCATTTGCTTCTATGTATTATAGTCATTTAGAGCTCAGTCTATTAACTCCATTAAATAATATTAAGTCTATTAACTTCCATGACAGTAGAATCTTTGGTTCCTCTTTGATTATAGCCTGTTGTAAGGCTTACACTTTCAACACATATTATTGGAAACACTAATTTGTTATCACCACAGCCTCTCCTGAAATGATTATTTTCCTTTAAAAATAAGGAAATGTAAGCTCAGATGGATGGAAGTAATTGTCCCAAAGACACAAAACTGTTGTGTAGAGAGAGGACCCAAAGTCCCCATAATTGTTGATAATTCATCCAATATTCCTGGCAGCTCACCAAGGTGTGCTCTGATGTTAGGAAGCAAAGAGATACACCTGTAAGCAAATGTTGGCTTCTCAAAAAACTGAATAATCATGAACCTTATGCACAGGAAAATGAGAATGGCTTCTTGTACTCGAGGACTTTGCCTCTAAAGTATCCTTTTCAAAATCGTTTAACTTCGAACCAAGTTGCTGAGTAAATAAGCTCTCCCTAGACTCTAGCTTAGAGAAATAGACACATAGCATAAAGGATGAACATTTAAGTTCATCTTAATGTCTAAATTCCTGTGTGGGATCCATAGACGTCAGGTTAAAATCTCTTCCTCTACAGTTCAACTGTCTATGCTTAGCCATTCTCAAGGAGCCTACAGCTTTAGAATTTGGCATTTAGTTTTCTACATTTGTTTCATGGCACAGTCTAATATTTCTTCTAGACTATCAGAAATTCTATATCTTGTACTACAAGTTGGACGACTCCCAGTCTCACAGGCGTTAAAGTCTCTGTTTAATCTGAATAAAGGCTCACATTTGGAAATCCTTTAGACCATGTTGGACTTGTGCCTCATAGGAAAGGGGAAATAAAAAGTAATTAAAAATGTATGAACATCAATGGGTTAAGTGATTTCCCTAAGACCTCTAATCTTTTTGAAGAGAAGTATTTATAAAGGAAACATTAATATCATTCTTTTGGAATTTGAAATGAAAAATCTCATAAACATTTAGAACTTCCCATTGAAGTGATATGCTACTAACGAGTTCGGGTAGGCTGGAAACAGAGGTTATTTAAAACAGATCTGGATCCAGTAACTACTTTAGCCATATGTGAAAGAAGCTTTTCAAATACATTAAGGAGACGTGTCCCTAGCAGTTGGAGTCTGACCCTAGAGTCAATATTGTTACATGACAAATACACTCCTGAGGGTGGAGTCCTGAGTAAGAGATGCTGTCAGAAGCTGTCATTCCTCCTTCAGCTTGCAAGTGACTTTTTAAAAAGCCTAATCCTACCTCCTGTGATAGTGTTACTTTGACAAGTTCTAGGAAATGTCTTCTGGTAATTTTTTCACCTTAACTCCTTTAAAAACTATGATATCATTATTTTCCTATCCAAAGTAAACATTGTCTTGTGGCCATGACCAGAGCTTTCTATCTTATTATCTAGCTGTCTGTATACTGAAATGGCAGGTGTTTTCTAAGGGACAGTGGTAAGTGAATACCAACAAAATTTAGGAATAAATACATTGCATGTCAATATTATCTTGGTAAATAAAACACAGGATGCACTACAACATATAACACTTCAAAGTTTGTGAAGTTTTCTTAAACAAGCAAAAAACCCCTAAATTTTAATATTTTTAGTCTACAGAAAACACTCTTTAACATGAAACTAATAGGCTCAAAAAAAACTACTGGTATGCTTATAATTTTCTCGTTTGTCAATAGTAATATTGTAACTTTCCAAGATTTTCCAAGTAAATAAGTAACTTTCTAAGATGTGTGTAGTTGAATATATTTTTTAGAGGATCAAAATAATCCTTCTGTGATCTAGGATTCCAAATTTGCTTTGTGTGTCTTTTATATACCAACTGCTTTGTTATATTGTTTCTCCAAATGGAACAATTAGTCTCAAAAGTCAGAGTTTGGGTAACTTTGGGATTTTCAAAAAAATCTTCTATGGTGGTTATTTAAAGAAACAGTATGGATTTCACAGTTTGACCTTTGGGGAATACTTTTCACTATCCAATTTTTATGTTTTATCCTTGAAGTTAAGTACCAATGGAAATATAACACGTACTTATATTCTCAGTATTCTTCTGTTTGCTGGTGTTTTCCATATGACTCATTCTGTAATAACTTTATTCTCGTAGTCCTCGGCAATAGGTCAGCCCTGAAAGTAAACAGAGAAGAAACTTGTCACACTTACTTTCTTCCTGATTTCTTTAAGACCGTGTCATCACTTCAAGATGAAGCTTAGTGGTATTCACCACATTGAATCTTTCCTAATCTATGGTTATAGAAAAAGATCACATTGTTCATTATTTATAACCTTTTAGACTCTGCATAATGGGGAAAAATGGGTCCCAATTCAGTGAATAGTTAGGGTGTAATTTTAGATGTGTATCCTAATTACAGTTAAGCCAGTTTTCTATTATTCCTGTTTTATGTTGCATTGCCAAATAAAGCCTCTTAGGAGAAGAAATTCTACGAACTAATTAGTATAAACATTAAACCATTTAATAAATTTGGTGAATTTCCTGAGCTGTAAGATGGTTTGAGGCATATTTGAATGTATGCAGGGCATGAAATGCAGATATGCTATACACAGATTTCCACATGGAATCATTCAGGTCACTTTGTTTACAATGCTAGACTTAGTGCTAGGATGATTTTTTGTTTCTTAAGCACTAAATTAAAAATTTTAAATTTCAAGTGAATACATAGACATCTTTTTTATGAATTAAAGATTAATCTTATTGGATTCATTTCACTAACATTCAGGCTCATTTTACACTGCTCGTAAATGAAAATCTTTATTTCCTCTTTTGTATGACATATCCAAATTGCTTAGATTAGTTTAGAAAACTGGAATTAATGATTTCCTGAAAATAGGGAAAAGAAATAAAGCAAAGAGCCATGAAAATAATTAAAATTTCCCAAATCATACATTTTAGTGTATGCCTGAAACTGTTACTAATAACTATAGCTATTTTTCTGGATTTTTATTATGGTGCTAATTTATTAAGCACACAGTCTCAAAATGTAATTTTCCACTCATCTCATGTTCTTTATTTTCATTATTCTCTATGGTAAATTGGTTGCCATGGCTAGACCACTCTTCTTGCAGAACCATTTGTCAACTTTCATCATAAGCTTTTTCTGTGTAATTTTGCCTATTACAGTCATTTAGATAGTTCAGTACTACTGGACCATGGAATTGTGGCTAAAAGGACCTAAATGACTGCTTTGGGATTACTAAAATAATGCATGAATTTTAATGAGATTTTTTTTCTACATTACTAAGTAAAAATGAGTATTTTACTTCCACTGGTTTTGGGTGTTGCTTTTGCAACAGTTTGAAACATCTATGTTACTGAATTTTGGCAAAGCTGCCCCCCCACCCTTTGTTGACTTACATATTCTGAGCTAGAATAAACCAGACACTTAGTATGAAGTAGTATAATATTTATTCTGGCATATGATTCAAGAAACATTAAACTTAAAAAATGAACCCCTAAAGCACACCATACCATAACAAATAGGACACCCTTTGACATCTTTTAACTCAGAAACACTACAGATTTCAGTGAATTGAACAGTGAACTGATTCAGTTTTTAAAATAACACAAGGGAGCTTTGCACATCACTCTGAGGGTCAGATTTTGTGGCCATTTTCCCTTTTACAAGCACTCTGGCGAAACAGTTCAGGTTAGGCAATAATGAAACAAAGATTTATTAAGCTCAGAAGAAGGAAGTTAGCAATGCAAAAGTGGTGCCCAGGGGGCCAGTTTATGGTAGCTAGTTGCCAGAATTCTGCGTTGGTAGATAGGTACAAGGAGGTTTATATTTTATTGGCAACCACAGGTCAGTGTCAAATGTATGGTCACAAAAATGTATTGTTTAATCTTGTTATCTTAAGTCTAAGAAAGAAGTAGTTCCAGCATCATACCTATATTCAGCACTTCTTGCAAAGGGAGAAAAAATAAGGTAGTAGTGCTTCTTCTACCAATGAGAAGACCCAGAACACTCTTCTGCTTTATCTCCTCGACAACTGTCCCAGGAGCCAGACTTGTTACCCTCAAATATCCTCAAACATCCTGCTTTCCTGTTCTTCCAAGGATGCCTGTGTGCTCGCTCGTCAGAGTGCTAGGTTCCCATAACAAGTTTTATAAACCAGAACTGAGTCAGGATCCTCCTGTATCGTTGCTCTGTTAGCATAATGCCACTGGGGCTCTGAAGAGCATTACTGTGCCTTCTCATTACTAGAACCGGGGCAGAGTGCTGCCTTTTTGACATCCTGGGGAAGTTTCCCTCTTGAAGAATGCAAATGGAATCATTCATATCTTCATTACAAGGGGGATGCTCTGCTTTCACCAATCCCTTTCATGTATGTCGTGGGCTCTGGTCATTTTTTAACGGTTTTATTTTTTGTGCCAAGTATAACTGGGTTCTTTTTCAGTCCACCTGTTTATTTTTATAGCATTCTACCTTTATTGTTTCTTTCCTTTACAACATTTCTTTAATAATTTCAAACATACTTATTTAAATTGGCAGTGCTAAACAAACCTGTTTGCTTTGCTTGTGGGCTCTCCCTTGAGGGGACTCTTTTTGCAATGATGTATATTCTTTATCTGTGAACTCCTCTTCCATTGGGATTATTTTTCCATAGGAATCCAGCATGCTGGGTTGTAGACAGGTTTCTACAGAGGATTTCTGAGATTGTATCTGGCAGGTGCCTGACTGGTATCATGTGTACAGGGTCATATTATCTTACCTGGTCTCCTCTAGAAGATTCCATCACCATGAGGATAGTGTAAACTTCATTTCCACACCCACACATAGAACAGGCACAGAGCTTTGCTTTTTCATAAGACTGCGTTTGTTTTATTTTGATTTCCTTTACCAGGTCTCCACAAAGACAAGCTGCTTTCCTGTATTTCTTGGCCATGGAATGGAATTTTCTAGCCCCTTTTCCCCAGGACCCTAGTTTCAGGAGAATTCTGAGTTTTAGGTCTCTACCTTGCACCAAAATCACTTTTTCTGACTCCATTGGTACTTGTGAATATTCTCTGGAACTTTCTGTTGGAAATGAGTAAGGTCTAAAAGCAGCCCAGCCTCCTGCCATATCCAGGTTTGAATTGATTTGTGCTCATGTACACTTTCGTGATTGCTTTTTACTCAGTATTTGCTCCATGGAAAAGAGGATTCAGTGAGAGGCATAGAGTGTTGGGTGAGGGGTGATTATTGCCATGGTGACAAGGGAGTGACTTTATTTAAGGTCCTGGTGGAGCCGGCCCTGAGCTTTACTCATATTGATTGGTGAGCGGGAGGCTACAGAAGGGAAGTAGGTGAGGTAGGGAGCTGGCAGCAAGCCTGGGACGGGTCAGGTGGTGATGACAGATGTACTGGGCAGCAGATGGGTGCCCAGATAGAGGCCAGATTCAGGGTGGTTAGAATGACAGTACCACCTACTTCTTTCAGGAGAGGTAGAAGAAGGCCTCTATTTCCTGCTTTTATATATTTATCCTCAGAATGAGAAGTGATAACATTCAGCATATGTGTGCCCCAGAGTAAACATCTAAGAAAAGCTGATGGGCTAGAGGATGAGTTAGGATATTTCTCAGGATGGGCCATCTTTACTCTAAGAATACTCAGTGTTTAATGTTAACCATGTTCTTAATAAATCTGATATACTCTCTAGGGGTGTATGTGTATGTGTACATGTTTGCACATACACACGCACATGCATATTTATATATGTATATAACTATATCTACACACATACCAGTGTTTAAGTATCTTTGGTGGTAATGAATCATTAGTAAGGGTAAAACAAACTTCATTCAGTCTGAAAATAATCATGATGTGCTACTATTTCCAGGCACTAAAATGACTTAAACAGTCAATTTTCTGGCCTCATGGAATTTACATTTTAGTGGAGAAAGGCAGACTATAAATAAAATAATTTAGTGAACCGTACAGTGTATTCAATGGAGGTAAGTAGGATAGTGGGGGGGGGAAAAACAAATGAGGGGAGCATCGAGCATTGGCGGTGGGCATCTGACATTTTAAGTTGGGTACTTAGGGCCCCGCAGAGAAGGAGATAAGGTGTCAGGCAGGCAGAGGCACCTACAAGAGCAGGGACACAAGCGTTGAGGTAGGCGTGCTAGTGGAGCAGAGGCCATGTGGCTGGAGCTGAGTGAGCTGGGAGGGAAGAGCAGGAGATGAAGCCTGAGAGATCCAAGGGGCTGTGGAGGGTTCCCAGTACAGCAGAAGGCACCTTGTCACATCTCCACGGAACAGAGAACATTGAGCAAAAGTGCTATGGTGTTCGTGTGGACTGATTTTCGGGTTAAAGGGTGGGACAGGATTCAGGGTGGGTGTTGTGGAGGGCATGTTTTGTTTCTGAGTCAGCTCTGGCAGTGGCAGAGCCCGTGAAGTGTCTCTCTGGAGGCCACTTCACCTCCTGCTTCAGCAGGCCCAGCCTATCCCACATCCTTGCAACATTGCCTCAGGACCCTGCACTCTGCTTTGAGGCTTCCACTGTCACCTAATAGGTTTGCCCCTGCTCAGGTACGGCTGATCCTGGTTTCAGGTTGTCACCCACCTTGCCTCTATAGAATGTTTGAAGATAAACTTCCTTTAAGACTCAAAGATAATTTAATTTGATTCCTTGTGCACAGAAAGTTACTTTTGTACTTAACTGCATGTAAGGCATTGAGCTAGGTACCTCAGGGAGGTACAAAGGGGAGTGGGACGTGAAACCTGCTCCCAGGGAATTTACTGTACAAAACAAGGATGGGGAGGAAAGAGACTTGTACAAACAACCATAAAATTCTACTAACGATAGAACTTCAGGTATGGTTACTGACAGTATGGGAGATATATTTGGGGAGGGAAAACTTGATGGTAATTTTTAAAACACAAGGGCATAAGCAATTGTAAGAACTGATCTTGTGTTGAGCTGTGCTCACCAGGGGTCTGCTTTAGACTTGGTGGTCTGCAGTACAGCTGGACAGCATGAGGCGGTGTTCAGAGCATGGGCTTCAAAGACAGCACCTGGGTTTGAATCTTGGCTACAAGCTGAGGGACCTTCAGTAAGTTATTTAATTTTTCTGTAGTTCAGTTTTCTCATAAGTAAACCAGGGATAAAACAGTAGCTACCATACTGGGTGTTTTGGAAGAAAAAATGAGTTAACATCTATAATGTACTAAGAACATCTGGAACACAATAATGCTTTTACACATTACATATTATCCCACCCAACAAACTCACTCCTCTCTCCCCTTTTCTAGCTATTACTTCTCTCTAACTATACTGTGTTTATTGATAATTGATACTTGCATAAACCAACAGCGCACCTTCTCACTCCATTGAGAGTAACCTAGAGGCTTTCAGGAGATAAACACGGAGAAATTCTATAAGTCCTGAAAAAAAAGTTCTTATTTCCCCAAATTGTTAACTACAACAGAAATTTTTGGATAACTGAGCTTCTAGAATTTAACTGTTATTACTTAGTAGTCTTTCAATCTTTATAGCAAGTTATTTTAGTAGATAAAAAATAATAAAAAACAAGAATACATATGTGTATGCAAATTTAAAACAATGCCCATGCTTTCAAGTCTCAGCTGCATCTCTATAGGGTTTTAGAGTCTGATGTCTTAGAATCTGTAATATTCAGTACAAAAGGGAGCTAAAAATGTTTGATTTGGTCAGAAGCTCTGGGACTACTGTTGGCTTGTCCACTTGCACTTTACATCTAAAATATGAGAATTACTAAACTAACTGTGAATAAGCTAACTCAATGCATGCTTGAATTTGTAAAAAAATAAGTCTTCTTTAGTGGTACCGCTGCTATCAAATAAAATTTGTTTGCATATGATTGAGGAAGGACAAAACACAAAAAGTTGGCAAAACGGGAAGTTCATAGTCTATTATGAGAAGTGAGAATGTGTGTGTATGTGTTTCAAAGTATAGTATGTGCAAATCAAGAGAGACTAAGGTATTTTGCAGGATCTCTGAAGGATCCTATGGTGGGAGAGAAAATGTAGGCAGTTTCAAATCTCATTCAGAACAACTTTCACAAATGATTTCAGTGGCAAAACATTTGAAAGCCACTGGTGTAGACCAAGTCTTTCATGACTACTCTGTTCCATCCACCACCAAATGACCACTACCTAGCGTGGTGACTGGCACACAGAAGGAATTCAGTAAATAAGCATTGGGTGAATGAGAGGAGACAGAACCATGCTCGCCATCCATTTGGTTGGAGACCTATGGTTCAAGTTGAGCTTTTAAGCAAAAAAATAATCATCTGTTAAGTTGTTTTCAGAAGGGGAGAGAAGGTAGTGGAGCAGACTATTCAGGACTCTGGGTGGGCCTTTAGTGACAGTTTGAATTGGGTTGTGCCAGTGGAAATGAAAAGAGGACAGAGGGGGTGGAACACACTAGATTGGCAGCCCATTTGGTGAGAAAATGGGAGAGATGTATTTTACTGTAGGATTTTGAGCCTTAAAAAGCTACGTGAAAGAAAGAAAGAGAGTAAATATGGGATGGACATGCTGGGTTTGAGGGATGGTGGAAAATAAAGACTGAAAACAGGCCACCGGATCTGGCAACAAGGAAACCTTTGATTTAGTCTTTGAAAGAACAGTTTCTTTTATCTGAATGTTCTTGGTATTTGCTCTCTGCCGCTCCAAGACAAAGACTCAGGAACTCAGCCACACCCTGGTTTCCAGGACCAATCCTGGCCTCAGATGGGAGGAAACAAGGAATTTCTAGTTAGTACACTGAATGTCAGCACCAAGTCCCGCATGCTTTGGTCAGGCCCTAATCTTGTGCTGTCTTGATTACGGGGCTGTGTTTCATCCCCGACACACAGATTCCACACTGATTCTGGTAGAGGAGTTTCTGTGTTGGTCCCTATGCCTAAGGTTCACTCCCTGCCTTGACCCTCCTCCCCCCTCCCCCTCCCCCACTGAAAACTGGACACCAGCTTTGTTCCTCCAGACGCTTTCTGGAACTGGCATTCAGCACCCAGGGCTCTGGGCTCTGCTCAGAGGACTCCCTCATGCTGCCTGTAGGAATCTCTGAACACACCCACTCCTGGGTATCTGGGTGCTGTGTTTCACTTTAGTTGTCCTGGTCCTCCACGTCGGACTGAACTTCCTGCCACTTCCAGGTAATGTTTTCTGGCTCCTGGACTGGATTCCTACTAGAACTAGCATCAGCATCTGAGTGTGCAATGGCTGCCTGACTGTAGTAGGTCTATTACCAGGGTCCATGGTCCCTTACTTTGTGTCCTACCTGCTGAATCGAACTGGATCATTCCTCAAATGCACCAAGCTCTTTCTTGCCCAGCTCTCTGTAGATTTGATTGCTCTAGTCTAAAGGGTCACCATACATTTTTCTTAGAACAACTGGCTTTTTTTTTGCCGCCATTTCAGAAAAACCTCTCTGACCACCACGGCCAAGTAGGTAGACTTCCCATGCTGTCACCTGTCACTCTACCTCTTCATATCCTTTGTAGCATACCTCATTATTTGCAAGCATTTTTTATTTATCTATTTCCATCACCAAGCATAGTGCATGCTCCAACATATTTGCTGAATGAGTTAATGAGTCCTGCTGCAACATGAAAACAGATCATGAGAGCATAAGCCAGTTTTTAGGGTTTTAGATGTGATGGGGCAGAGAATAATTTGTGGAAAACCAGTGATAACTCAAGAAACTGGGGCAAGAAACTGGGGCAAGAGAGAGGATGGTAGAGGGAGCAGCTGGGTTGAGGAAGGTTTACTTTGGAGTGGTGCACATCAGAGTGTGTTAGAGGAAACAGGAAAAGCATCCCAAAGGGCTGGAAGAGTTGAAGGGAGACAAGGAGGCCTAGTGAAGTAGTGGGGCAACTTGGGTGGAAGGGTATTCCTCTGTGAGAAGGTGGGATGTCTGCAGCAGCAGGTGGAAATCTGGGGAAGAGGGGGAGGATGTAGATGGAGCTCCATGTGGTTAGTGTTAGTCTCCTCTGCAAATAGGAGATCATTTTGTCTGTTTTAGTGAAACTGGGAGTTTGGAGAAGGAAAAGATTCATTCATTTATTCATAAATAGTGAAAAATCCATTTATCGAAATTGATATAAGCTGCAGAATCTGTGTGTTAGGGGTGAAGCAAAAGTTGTGAGTGGAATATGAGTCATAAGGGGGTATGAAAGAACTGTCAGACAGTAAGGGCCCAGCTGGGGTCAGTGCATGACTCTGAAATGTCCTTAGACAGCCAGGGCTTATGATCTTTTCAGGAAAAACAACTTATTTTTGAATTAGAGAAGTCCACAGTAGGGGGCTGTGGAATTGCAATTCACCATTAATGACTTTTCCCATTTGTCTGAAACCTAAAGATTTTAGTTGCCTGGGATGTTTTTCTCCTTTTCAATTTTGTGTTGGTATGTGATAAGCTGATATCACATTTTATGTATAATTTAGCAAATAATTGGATAAGAGAAAAAGGATATTGAAGAGAGAGAAGGAAAGAAAAATTTCCTTCATATTAAACAACACAGTAATTTTTTTATTGTATGGCACTGGATTTATACTCTGAATCTTTTTTTTTTTTCTCTACTAGGACTAAGTCTCCTTTGCATGGTTAATTCTACTTAGGGGATAAAATAAAAGAGAAGCTAAAAATGCTATTTAACTCAATGACTTACTTCTCACTTGAATACTAAAGTAAGGTGGTTATATTTGATAAATTGTAAATGCCTTGGGGCCTCAGCTTCTGCATTTCTAAAAAGAATATGATAGTAATGAACTGCTTTGGGTTGCTAGGAGGACTTAAACAGTAAGATTGTAAAGGGTTAGCTAAATATTAAATGCTATACAAATACCTTTGGTGCTGCTGTTCAGGAAGGACTCATGACCTTTAGATAAAACTTATTAACTTTCCGAGGAAAGAAAATGAATGAACAACAATGTAGGCATTGCAGTTGGAAATCAGTCCCCTGATACTTTGCTGATAAGTAGACTAGTTTTCAGTTATACTTTCCTTTTGAGGAAATGCAAACACTTTAGTAACATGATTTTATAAATGGTCCTAGTTTCATGGAGCAGAGGGCCATTTCTATAAAGAAGGAAGATTGAGCAAAGAATATAAGTGACTTGTTAAGGATCAGCAATATGGTAGGTGAGAGGGAAAATTTACATTAACATCTGGTTCTATAGGTAATGAGTCACGTATTCCATGATTCAACCAGGGTTGCACCAAGAACAGCTCCTGGTACCTAGTAGGTGCTCAGAAGCACTTGTTGCTTGAGTAAATATCATTTCCAAATATCCTATTGTTCAACCCGCAGTCTGCTAATCAGTGTGAAATACACTCTCATTTCCTCTGGGATTCATATGAGTTTTAGGACTATAATTCTGAGGTCATATCCCACAGATAGAATAGGCAGTGACCTAAGTGGATTGACAGTCTCTCTACTGAGTGTTGCATGTTACCATTGGAGAAGACTTTTATATTCATTTTCTCTGTTGGCCCCATAAGGTAAGAGGAGTAGATATTTGTTCTACTTTTCTGAAAGGAAACTGAAACCTCAGAGGCTATGTATCTGCCTAATGTATTATGATTAGTTTGACTAGAAATAAGGTCTCCTGATTCATATGCCCATATTTTTTTTCCTCCCTAAAAATGTGCTCTAGTAAAACAAGCAAATGAAAAGATAAATAAAATTTGAGGGTCAGCAGTAATTCCACTCCTAGGAATCTACCGAAAGAAAACAGGATCCCTCATTCAAAAAGGCATACGTACCCCTATGTTTATTGCAGCACTACTTACAACAGCCAAGAAACGGAAGCAACCTAAGTGTCCATCAGTAGATGAATGGATAAAGAAGATGTGGTACATATATAAATGGAATATTATTCAGCCATAAGAAAAAAAATCCTACCATTTGCAACAACATGAACGGAGCTAGAGGATATTATGCTCAGTGAAATAAGCCAGGCAGAGAAATAGAAGTACCAAATGATTTCACTCATTTGTGGAGTATAACAACCAAGCAAAACTGAAGGAACAAAACAGCAGCAGACTCACAGACTCCAAGAAGGGACTAGCGGTTACCAAAGAGAAGAGGTTGGGGAGGGTGGGTGGGGAGGGAGGGAGAAGGGGATTAAGGGGTATTATGATTGGCACACGTAATGTAGGGGGGTCACGGGGAAGCCAGTACAGCACAGAGAAGACTAGTGACTCTATAGCATCTTACTATGCTGATGGACAGTGACTGCAATGGGGTGTGTGGGGAGACTTGATAATATGGGTGAATGTAGTAACCACAATGTTGTTCATGTGAAACCTTCATAAGATTGTATATCAATGATACCTTAATTAAAAAAAAATTATAAAAAATGGACTAAATACAAGAATTAAATAGAAAGATATATCTATAATACAATAAAGAAAAAACAGAAAATTATATATGTTTAAAATTATGTTTGGAAAAAGACTGGTGTAAATTAAAATGAAAAAAAAATGCTCTATATGCACTATGATTCCAACTATTTTAAAAACCAAATACAAAAATAACACATATGTAGTTAGGAAGTATCAGATTGAAAGATATATGAAGGAAATATACAAAGTGCCAAAATGCTGGTAGTCGTTCTGTTATGGGGGTAGATTATATAGACTATAATAAATTTTATCTTTTATTTTTAGAAAATTTGAGGGTCAGACCTTTAATAAAGCTTTGGATTAAAGTACCAAGAGCTGATAAAAAAATTAAATTGTCTAGAAGAGGCCTGTCATTAATAGTCACAGAATATTATGTCCTATTAGCTGGAACAATAAGAACAGTAAATACTATGTGCCAGAGAATCTCAAAATGTTTTATAGATATTAATTAATTTAATCCTCATAATGACTCTGATATAGGTACCACAAATATTCTTTACTATCAGATCTGTTTAGTTACTGAGTTTGAATAGCAAAGTAGGGTAACAAGTGATATCATACTATCCAAATCAATTTGTCTTCTGATATTCAGAAAGCAAGTAGTGGAAGTTTGGATTACAAGGGATTTTTTTCAAATTTATTCAGTTTCTAAATTTAAAAAGTGAGGGTATCTATATTATCATATTTATCCTGGAGGGAACTGAAGCCAGGGAGGGAGAGGTAACTTGTCCCAGGCCACCTAGCTAGTAAATCTGTGGATGCAGAACCTACAGTTTGAATCCAGATGGTCTGGTTGCCAAGTAAATTCTTATTTATTGTGAATGCTGTCTTTTGCTAGGATCTCCATTTGTATACCAGAAAGTTTGGACCTTACGTTTTTATTATTATTATTATTATTATTAAAATATCATTGATAAACAATCTTATGTTGTCTTCAAATACACAACACAGTAGTTTAACAGCTACCCATCTTATTAAATTCTCACCCCCTCTAGTGTGGTAGGACCTTAAGTTTTGACTAAATGAAGAGGAAGACATAGAACATGGGATATTAGAACATGAGTGCAGGAGTAATAAGGGAGAAAAGCCCTGGTGATGAGGTGAGTGAATTTACGCCAAATGCTTACCTTTGGCTTTACTTTAAAACCTGGGAAGCTAAAAAAGTCTTTGTCCCTAAAATATCTGTTGCCCAGAAGTCCTATTTATCTTAATGTTATTAGAAAAGTGATCAATCCAGCTGGAATCAGTATTAGCCTGCTGGCTTCTTTCTATGTGTCTGTCTGGAATTCCAGTTCTGAGGAACATACTGAATAGGTTCAGCTTCATTCAGCAAATTATACAATTTTTTAAAATTGGTGCTCTGTTTCCTAATAATACTCACTGGGTGTAACTGCCAAGAGATGTTCCCTAGAAAAGCATTTTTATAGTCAAATAAGCTTACAAATCCCTGGATTGTACAGTGCCCTTGGAGTCTCTCACATTAACATTTTAAAAGCATTTTGGAGTCCTGCAGCAAAGAAGTTTGCTTAACCAAGCATTTTTTTCAGACTGTTTGATAAAAAAAAAAATTTTTGGAAGGGGTTTTCATTGTTGTTATTTGCATAATGTCTATTAACATTCCATGTAACAAACTTTAGGAAATCTTGAATTAGTGTTAAAAAATGTTTCACCAAAATAGATACTTTATAGAATCAGATCGCTGCTTAGTTGATATAATAATATGCAACCTATTAGTATATAGAGCTGTTTATACATTTCCATGTCAATATGCTTCTATGCACATAAAGTTCTTTTATGTACATCATACCATTTGACTCTTAAAACAACTGTGTAAGAAAGCAAGGCAGCTATGCATATCCCACTTGACGTAAGGAAAAATCTGGCTCAGCAGGGCACTGTCACTGCAGCTCTGCAGACCCCTGAGCTGTGCCGATGGCCATCACTTTTGTCTCACATGTTGACAAATGTGTTGACTCACTGTTGTGTTTTGCGTTGTATTTTTCGACACGGTGGTTGGTTTGGGTTGATCCATCCTTCGTGGTGGGTCCATTAATCTTATATAACATCTGGCTGTTGTGGAAAATAAAGTTTATGACCAGGAAACAAAAATAGAAAAACAAATGTTCTATGAGAAAACAATGGTATTAATGTGTGTTCTAGACAGCTGAAATAACTGAACAACATGAAAGCACTAGACAACTTACAAAGATTGGTCATTGTGAAGTTATGCTAATTTTCACAAAAAATTACTGGACATTGAGTAATAACCCAGAAACCAACAGAAATTATAGTATTCTTCAAACGATCAGGACTAGAGGTTTGTCTCTGAAGTATGTTCAGTATGATCATGGGATTTTACATTTGGGAATGATTTTAAAGATCCGTTACTCTAGATCCCTTATTTTACAAACGGGGAATTAGGCTCAGAGGAGTTAAGGGGTCCACCAAACACACACTGCTTTAGCATACTAGACAAGACCCCAAATGCGTTACTCTTCAAGAAAAGTCTGCCTGTTACGGGGACAGACTGGGGGGACTTTCCAGGGCCAAATCTGGATTGCAAATATATTAAGACTCCTGAAGAAATTTAATAGGAATCAGACTCTGACTATAAGACTTATCCCTTCATACGTCCCCTTATATCCAGTAGCATTTAAATACTTGCTATCCATTCAATTTCTGGAATTCCCATACATGACTGGCTTCTGCCTGAATGCTGAGGAAGCTCTTCCTTGTGTGAGAACCTAGCAATGTGCTTTGATGCCTCCCTGTCTTGCTTCATGGGGGCCATAAGGAATTTTCTCATCAGTGGGTGTTCATAGATTCAGCCTACTCTCCTGGCTACACATCCTAATTACCTTTGGTGGTCTTCTAGCCTTGTGATTAGAATTCCCATTAGCAATTATTCTTTCTTCTGCACTCAGAATTTCCTCTGGTATCTCCTCCTGATGAGAACACTCTGAAGTAATGAAAAAACATGCTGGCAATAAAATTTTCTATACAGTCAGTGTCTGAGTGAGTGATGCATTGGCCCAGACTCTGGTCTGGTAAATGAGATAATAGCTGCCTTCTAGGGCTGGTTTTAAGGATTAATGATCACTTATACAAGATGTCTGATATGTAAGAGATGCCCACTAAATGGAAGATACCAATATTACTATTAATATTGGATGCAGAGCTGCCTCTTTGAAAAGACTTCATAGCAATGTAGCACATCGCTTATAACCAAAATGCAATAGAGTAAAAACTAGTCTGTGTGTGTATGAGGGAGGAGGAGAGGGGTACCATTCAGGGCAGTCCAAGCGGCCTTATCTCTTTTGTGATCTTGCTTGATCCAGGGCTCTATTGACTCTCTGGGAAAACAGGCCTCTTATAAACAGTCAGCCCTGGGTATTATTTTTCTCAATACAACTTTTGATTAATGTTGAGTCCAAGACTGTAGTGGCTATTAGTAGGGCCCACTGAGTATAGACCCAGGTGTTATAATCAGTATTTGCAATAGAGGGAGGTTGAATGAGGTATAGCTTGTATTGATGACAGATGTGACTAAGCCACGACTCTGAGTTTCTAGGTACAGCACATGTAAAAGAAAGTAACTTTGGCTGAACGCTTTTCACAACGTAAGTGTATAAACTGTTAGGACTGTATAAAAGGTTAGTGCTACTTCGGAACAGTGCCACGAAGTCACACTATCAATTAGCATTAATTTGGACTTTCTGATAATGTATATCCGGCTAGTTTGACGTTAAACTTTGATATGCCTTTGGAAAAGTGAGTCTGTGCCAAAAAATGGTGTAAATAAAATTCCAAGTGGAAACATTTACCTAGTTAAGACAACAAACTAATTAAAAAACTTGATCATTTTGATAAAAACCCTAATATCATTAAGTTGAGATAAATGCTTCTTATGTAGTTTATCTTATGCATTAAGCAGACCATTTTTATGTATTCTCTGAACTGAAGCCTTCAATAGCAGTTGGATAAGCTAGATCCAGTTACTACCTAAACTTGAAAAGTTTTCTGTTCAGTCAATTTTATATTGTTTCCTATAGTATGAATGAGGCATGCACTGAAGATTTTGGGTGAGTTCCAGATCTGTTAATCAATTTAACAGTCAACATCAGTCTATTGACTGATGGTGTGGACGGGTGTCTAAGAGGCTCTGAGAGCTCTGAAGGTAACTAATACAACATAAAGAACTATTTCAGGGAATGGACTGGAAGGCTCAGAGTGTTTCTAACCCAAGGGGACTTTCCATTTCATTTTACTGTATATAGCTTCTAAAAAATTCTTTGCCTTCTACGAACCTGTGCTTAGCAGTTGAGGCTTCTGCTAACTAACTCGTCACCTTCCCCTTGGGTCCCACTTGTGGTTCCAAATTAAAGCTTGAAAGAATGGCTCATATTACCTCCTACTCAGTAATGGATTTGAATTTAGATTCCTAGGGGCAATGCATAGACAGATCCTGGTAATCCCTGCTAGCTGCAGAAATAGAAATATTTTAACTGTTCTTTTTTTCTAAAGGATAATTCTCACTCCATGATAAAATGGTAAAAAATACATTCTAATTGGTTACTCTAACTTTTAAACGTACAGCTTAAAAAATGAATCTCAGATATAGAAGGTTTTGAGTAGGATAGGATTTAAACCATCAGTAATTAGCTTTAGGTAAAACAGAAAGAAAAAAAATCACCATTCCCTCTTTTGTCACTTGACTCCATTGTGTGTGTGCATGTGTGCATGTGGGCACATTTAAAATTCCTCTCATGTGGAGGCCTCCACATTTGTACAATTAATAGCCTGAGTGAATTAGGCATTTTTTTTATATGATAGTATTACCTCAACTATTACTGGGAGAAGCTTCAACAAAGGGCTTTTTTTCCTCTAACTAGAACTACTTATTTGCAGAAAAAATGTCATCAAATAGACTTAATTTGCCTTTGCATTTTCTGCTACAGACCTGTACATTGAGAGTTGTTTTCACTTTCTAATTTAAGAATGAAAAATTTATCCAAACTTCTTCAGCAAGATGGTAGATAATTGCCAACTCTATAAGAAAGCTTTATGAACTACTTGGATGAAAGTTGTCAGTATTAGATTATTTTTTTACAAAATTCAGGTCTAGGATTTGTTTTGTGCTGTGACACATTTAAAAAATACCCAGGTTTCAGCAGCAGACTCACATAACCCAAGAACGGACTAATAGTTACCAAAGGGAAAGGGACTGGAGAGGATGGGTGGGAAGGGAGGGATAAGAGGGAAAAAGGGGCATTACGATTAGCAGATGTAATATTGGGGGGGCAAGGGGAGGACTGTACAACTCAGAGAAGACAGGTAGTGATTCTATAGCATCTCACTATGCTGATGGACAGTGACTGTAATGGGGTTGGTGGGGGGGCCCTGATGAAGGGGGTAGTGTAATCACTGTAATATTGCTCATTTAATTGTAGATTAATGATATCAAAATAAACTTAAAAAAAATACCCAGGTTTCCTTTTTGTTTAAGTAGCAAAGTACAACAAAATGCTTTCATTGCATTATCTTGAAAGAAATATTTCTAAATAAAATTTCGCTACTCAATAAAACATCTGAAAGAAATCTGTAAGGGCATGTTTATCTAGACAGTGAGAAAAATGCAAATCTAATGATATCCCTAAGGTAAGTTAAAGTCACAGCATAAGAAGGGGTTGGAGAAGAATAAAGAAAAAAGTAAACCATAAAAAAGAGTCTATATTTTAAAGTTTTGAAAGATTTTGCTATCAATGTCTATTTTTTTATGGCAATATTGAGTTCTAGAAACATTGATTTAACATCTATATTTAATTTTCTATCTAATTAGCACAGTGAACTTCAGATTTGTATGTCTGTGACAAATTTGCATATTGATTTCTGGAACTACTTCTGAATATTTTTACTGTTTTGTTTAAAAATTAATGTTTTGTCTCATTAAGAAATCTCCCTGAAGACGTCTGCTTTCTATCTCTTTGAAGTTGATTACGTTTCCCTCTTGGTTCGTCATCTTCTCAAAAATACTTAAAAGTCAGGGTAAGCCTTGTGTGATGGGCCCCTCTCAAAGCATATTGCTCCAAAGGCCCATTGGGCTTGTTGTTGACTGGGGACATTAAATGCCCTCTTTTAGAATTTTTTTAGCATATTAAAAATTAAAAGCTTTCTATAGTATTTTGAATTCTACTTCCCTGTTTCACACTTTGGCCAGAAGTGAGTTTGGTACTTTTAATTTGAAAGTCTTCCAGAAGATAATTTTATAAACAAGTCAAAAGCATTGTGTATTATGGAAAGTGCACAGAATTAGGGATCAGATAGAATAGGTGAAGTTATTTAGTCTCTCTGAGCCTCATTGTTTCTTACCTATAAAATGGTGGCAATTATATTAATCTCATCATGTTGCAAAGATTGGATATTGAAAAGTATTTACTAGTACTGTTGCATTAGTATTAGAGTAATCTTTAATAATAAATAATAAAAAATATTAAATAAAGATTATTTAAAATAATAAAGTGTTCCAGTAGAGTACTTTGCATATAAATAAAAGGCCACTATTTTAAAATCATGAGAATTCTACAAGTTAATCTTAAAAACAAGCAGAACTCGTGTGGGGTTGTTTTACTTACTTCCTTTTCTAGGCATATGCCAGCTCCACTGAATCTCTCTCCTTACCTAGATTTTTATGATGGGTCCTGAGTATCTTTATAGCTAACAACTTAATTTTTGTTATCTGTGCTTTACTTAGTTTGAGAAGCAACTTTGAAAACTTCGTTACAGTCTGCATTCTTTCCTGGTATATGAGCCTACTGAACCTTTGACAGTTCTGAATGAGTTTCTGTGTTTGGGTAGGGATTATTTGGCACTTCAAAATTAAGGGCCTCTCCAAATTGTTTTGCTGCTTGGCCATGACCTGAGAGGTGTTCATCTTTCAGTTTGTCTTAAAAATTTGTCTGTTTATTGCTTTCTCTCACTGTTGCTGGCAGAATGTATTTTACAAACAGTCTGCAACAATATCTCCTATCCTACGTGCTCTTCTTTCATTGGGACTTTGACACTCTTTCCATTAAAATGTGGGTTCTGTATTTCTTCTTCATAATCTGGTGGAGCCACATAACATTATGTGACTTCCAAAGCTAGGTCATAAAAGCAGTGCCACTGCTACTTGGATGTCTTGGATGCTTGCCCTTGGGACCCAGCCACCATGCTGTGAAGACACCCAAACCTGTCCATGCTGAGATCCACAGGAGAATATATATGTTTTCTGACTGACGAGCTAAGTTCCCGGCTGACGACCAGCATCAAGTGTCAGACATACGGGTGAAGACACCTCAAGATGATTACAGCCCTTGGTTGATGAGTTCTCCTCCCCCTCTTTCAAGTCTTCCCAGCTGAGGTTGCCAACATCGTGGAACTGTGCTCTGTATTAAGTCCTGACCCACAGAATCAGTACCCATGTTAAAAAAGCTCTTTTAAGATACAAAGTTTTGAGGTAGTTCTTAAATTAACAATAGTATCTAGAAACAATTTCCTTGCCTTTCCTATATCCCCTTCCCAGGGGCATGTCAACAGAACTTGATTCTGTATTACTTATATGTATATTTTGAGTGGATGTGAAATGATAATAATTGCTTACATTTACTCTGCTTAATATGTACTAACACCATTCATTCCAAACACTTTACAAATCTTATCTAAATCTTACAACACTACTATGAAAGAACGACTTATTGTTACCCCCACTTGCAAATGAAAAACCAGGAGGTAATATAACTTGTCCATGGTCAAACATCTATTAGGTATTTTCTCAAAAACCCTCATTCTACAGTTAAATGTGCAGAAGCAAGTGAAAGCAATAATATATAATTCTAGTTGAGAGAGAGCTCGACTTATTTTGGGGATATATAGACTGAAAAATGTTAAATTCCAAATATACTAAAAACATTCACTTAAAACTACTTCCTTTTGAACTTGTCCACCTGGCATTCACTTACTCTGCCAGAACATTCTCTTCCCTCCTCATTTTTGTCCCAACTAGAGGTCATCTATGGAAGTTCCTGACCCCCAGTCACTGCTCAGTGACCTGCTCCTGAAATTCTAGCCTAATGTTCCACTTAGAATTTTTTAATGAATTTTTATTGAGGAAGTTGTGAGATCTTACTGAGATGATTGTATATTATGATGTTTACTGTGGTCTGAATGTGTGTGTCCCCTCAAATTCCATATGCTGAAATCCTAACCCCACAATGATGGTACTCAGACACAGTGGGAAGACAGCTGACTATGAATTAGAAAGCAGTCCTCGGCTTACACCAAATCTGATGGCACTTTGATCTGGGACTTGCAGCCTCTAGAACTGTGAGAAATAAATGACTGTGGCTTAAGCCACCCTGTCCATGGTATTCTGGTACAGCAGCCTGAAACAAGACATCCTTTTTCCATTTTTCTGATTTTCTGAATGTTATTCGTCTTCAGGCCTTGGCCTTGTCCTTCGGGGGTAAGGTGACCCCATCTCCAGTTCTATGAATGGGTCCTAGTTGGCCAGTTAGCACATTCCAATCCTCTGGTCATAGTCATTATTTCAGTGGTGGGCCTGTGACCCAAGAGAGCCAATTAGAGCAACCCACAGGACACTTGCTCCCTTTTTTTGAACATAAACAAGAAAATCTGTTATCCTGATCATATTTTTATAGACATTTTATGAGCTATTTTCAGGAGAAATTCAAAACCATGGATAGCAGAAAAAGCAAAAAATGAGACTTCGATAACATTTTGAGCTGCTCTGCTTCTGGATTTACCTTATGTGAGTCAAGAAATCCCCTTTATTTTTTAAGCTAGTTTATTTGGGTTTTCTTATTCCAGCATGCAGAGGTGTAGTCAACTGGCAAGCCATTAAATGCTTTTATGCCAGGGGATGGTTCACCCTTGGTCCATTTTTAAAAAAGGTTAATTATAAAGCGGATTTATTGACTTACAAAAGGAAAAAGCAAAGCAAGAAGAATAGTTAAGAAGCAGTTTTAACGGTCTATGTGAAATTAGAATGGATAAGGCTAGGATGTCACAGTGACAGAAGAAAGGTCACATGGAAGGAAACATTTTGGTGGTACAATCAATAGGATTTATTGAATGGTTGGCTTTGGGGAATGAGAAATAGAGGTAATCATGGAATAGTAATAGAAATAATTGCAAAACCATGGGCAAGTATGGGTTTGAACAGTTAAGATGGTGCCATTTCATGAGTGGAGAAGCAGCTGAGGTGGGTGGTGGGGTGGGTTTGCGTTGTGTGTTTCAGTCTGGATATGTTAAGGTTTGAGATAACTGTTTTCTTTGAGGATATGTCAAGTATATAGTTGTATATATGAGTCTGGAACTCAGTGGAGAAATCAGAGCAGAAGTAAAATTTGTAAGTCATCGGCTTATCAGTGGATTTTGAAGAAATGTAATTAGATGAGGTTATTTACGGAGAGATGACAGACAAAACATAAAGGATGGCCTATGAGGAAGCCCTGGTGCTTTCAAAGTTTGGAGGTTGGTTAGAAAGCATGGGAGGATTTAGGGAAGAATAGGTGGAAAAGCAGGTAGAAAATCTGTAATACAGAAAGTTGAAGTAACAAAAAAGAAAGATATTTCGAGAGAGACATCAACTCTATGGAATTCTCCTGTGATTTTGAGTCGTAGGGAAAGAAAATTGTTTGTTTGGCATGATGGAAATGTGAGATACTAGAGGCTCTAATCAAATAGTTTTTTTTAATGTATTTAAGACAGATATGTTCGAATATCTATACTTTAAAGTTAAAATTTCATGGATTATGAATCATAATTAAGTAAAATATTTGATCAAAGTAGTGATTCTAACTCAACTCTGATGTCTTATAAGGCTTCATACAACACAAGTAATTCAAAATGATTCCCAAGTTAGTTGCCCTTCTCAAAAAACATAAATGGAGATCTGTGTCATGACTCATAGCCTAACTTCTCTTAAGTTCCTTTTTTCCCTTCTTTTCTCCTCAAATTCTTTCAAACTTGTAACAGAGAGAGACAGACAGAATGTGTTTGTGTGTGTATGTATATCTCCCCTAATATTTTCACTGAATTTTTCCCAGACACCCATCCTCACTTTGTTTTTTATTCTACCCTCCTCCATCTCTCACTACACTGCTCTGTCCCAGAGATTGATGAAATTTTGTGGTCCTAATACTAGCTGTGTTAGACTACTCTCGGATGACGGCAAGACCTAATTTCTATATTTCTCTGGACCGTCTTTATGGAGGGAAATGCAAGAAGCCCCTTGGAAATTGTATCTTACTCTGATTGCTTTTCTTTGTAGAGAAATTCAGATGAATCAAATTAACTTCCTTCTTCAATCTAAATCTCCCGTCATGCTGGATGAGGCTTATAGCCGAAACTATTTTGCTTTTTGGAGGAGTATTCATTTTCCTCCAAAAAAAAAAAACAAATAAAATTTCTCAATGTCAAGTAATTTTGAAAAGTCGAAAGACCACATTTTAGAGAACTTAAGACATTTACTGCATTTGTGAAATTAATGTCCGTTCCAAAGGCTGACTCTTGATTTTCTTTTCTTGCTGCTTTGGAGAAGGTTATGGGTTTTCCATGTCATCCTCCCATTGAAGTCCATCCATCTGTCTTATTCCCCCTGCAGTGGGGCAGCTCTTTCAAGTTCAGCAGGGAAGTAAATCAAATACGAATTCCACCTTTTCAATAAGTATATGAAAAACAAGAGCAAAAAAGAAAAGGCCTACTTGGAAGAGCCAGGTATGCATACTTGTGCTGTAAAGGTGTAATGGGAAACTAATATTGTGCTAGACCTGTTGAATATTACTCAGATTCCGTCATCAGTACATTCACATTTAGGATAAAAAAATGACCATGTCATACTGTGAAAAGGAACAACATAAATTATTAGAGAAAGAAAACTAGATAGGCCACACTTTCTGGTTCAAGTTGGTAACTTGACTAGTAACCTTTTATTAGAGCTATAATATGCTTATACTGTACACTTCAAAGAGCTCACCAAATGGGAGAAATCTAGTAATTCTCAAATAAACCTCACTACACTTCTGCTTTCCAATCTTTTCCCTTTAGTGGTCAGGGCAGGTTTTAAGCAGGTGGAAAAGGAAAGATAGGGTTCATGGCACATTCACGCACCTCCTACAAAGTTTAAATGCTGAGGTGTCCTAAACTTCGGATATTCTTTGGAAACTAAGCTGAGGGTTTTTTTTTCTTATTTTATTCTGGTCCAGTGCAAATATTTGTCTATTGGGAAATATATAATAATTAGAATCGTAAACCCACCATCTGCTTAAAGTAAGCCAACACCCACCCATAAGGAGACGGATACAGGCTGGTATCCTGTTCCTCCGCTCCCAAGCGAAGGCAGCTGACTCTCTGCAGCCCTGGTTTGTTTGAGTGGCCCCATGCTAAGATTGCCTGATAAAATTACAGGAGGGTGTGTATGTTTTCGCAACCCATAAAGATTACTTTCATCTTCTCTTAGAGAAATCTTTTTACAGTAATGGGGTCACAAAGAGGCTAAAAAAATGCCATCAGCTGTGGGTAGGAGGGTACATATATAAAGACTTCATGTTAATGATCTAATACAAGTAATGAAACAAACAAATCATCTCGTGTTTTGCAGTTCATATTGACAGGTATGGCTGTCCACATTAGCTGACAGAGAAACAGATCGTCAGTGATGGAGAGGATGATAGCAAAAAAGGACATTCTACTCATGGTAGTTTTAATCTTCTTAAATGACCAGAAATCTTCATTTTAATGATCGAAGACATCTGGCTGATACTTGACCTTAGAGTTCTCCCTGAAATGCCTTCTCTCTCTCCCTGAAATAATTTATCTCACTCCTCATGAGTAAGTTTACAGAATCTGGAAAACGAATTTGGAGTGGAGTGTTGTTCCTTGAAGCAGATGACATTGATTTTTAAAAAGTCCTTCAGAGGATGAAATTTTCAGGGTGACCATGTCACATAAAGTGTTTCCCTGAAGGGCTTGCCTCTGAAATTGTCCTTTTGGGGAGGACTCTAACACAAAGACAGAAAAATGACTAGTTTTTATATTTTAGAGTTCAAAATTTTTGAAACAAATTACTAAAGAATTATTATGAAGGTCAACCTGTTATTAACATGCCTGAACCAATAAACACAATTATTTAAGACTCCTGGGTGACTTGTACCACTTTATACAGGTTATTTGCCAAATCCAGGTATGAAATCCAATCAAGGCTATACCTGCTCTTTGGGGCATATTGCTTTATTCTGCAATTTTTCTTAAGATACCAAAGAGTTACAGGATTAATGTAAATATTTTTCTTGGGATACCAGTTAAATGATTACTGTAAATAGAATTCTTAAGTGCCCCTTAGGATTAGACAAGACTGACTTCAATAGGGTGCTAAATGCAGGTTTTTGGGTAGACATGACAGGTGGTCTTAAGTGGTAGTTGAAAGCCCATTTTATTGTTAGTGTTATTAGTCTGATATTTCCATTGTTACATGTGGAACCTCAGGTGGAAGTATTAATCGTTAATATGGAGAGGAGCAAAAGTTGCTCAGGTAAGAGTTACCTAGAGCCAGTCCGGTGGGGAGACGCTCCAGGTAGTGGGTGTTATCAAGTGTAACTTGCGAAGAGGTGTCCAAGAGAGTGAAGAACGCCATCAAAGGTAAACTGTCTTTAAAATCTTCCTATGAATACAGTGCATAGCATTATAAAGTAAGAATATTGGGTCATTTAAATCAGGGATTTTTCATGAGGGGTGTATTGGAGATACTAGAATCACACTATGTCACCCCTCCTGGCCACCACAATTCTCAGGTCGAGCATCATAGCTACACGGAGTCACCAAAAGCTGACAGCTCGTCCTTTGCTTTGCTGCGGCCGGAGGCTCAAAGCTGGGAACCGGGAGACGGCTCCCGATTTTTCAATAAAAGGTTAATTGAGATCCATGTGAGCTGCTCTTCTTTTATACAGGACATACCCTGAATATTTTCAGTTCTTGTTCAATGTTAGTTTTGGTTAAATCTTATGTTTTCACAAACTCCAAGCAGAATAGTATGGTGGTTTAGTGTGTGAACCCTGGAACTAAACGTGAAGGGTTTGAGTACTGGCTCCGGTCATCAGCTGTGTGACTTTCCAAACCAAGATATCAAACATCTCCAGGTCCTCACTAACTCATAAGTAAAACGGGGATACCAGTGTCTCCCATTGGGGTGAAGTATTAGTGAGGTAACACTTGCAAGGACCTCAGCACAGGCCTGACACAGCGAGTACTCAATTTCTGTTCGCTTTAATGATGAGGGAAAATTCCAGATGTACTCATCAGCTCTTCCTCTGCATATGACTTTTGCTTTTGAATTAAAAGCACAGCACGGGCTTTAGGTATTTCATAAACCTGACCAACCTAATCAATTTTATAAAATACACGGAGTTCTGAACTAAATTTTACTGGGCAGAAATCTTTTCAGAGGATCGAACTAGAACCTGACTAACTTATTGTGCAAAATAACTCTCCTCTTCTGGCAGAGCGCCTGTGTCGCGTGTGATGAGAAGTTTTGGCGATTCCTCACCCCTCTTAGGAATCGCGCGCCCCGGGGACCGGAGGCAAAATTCACCTGCATTGCTTTGCCAGGGTTGTCAGTAACAAAGCGTCGCACGGTGGGATGGCTTACCCCGCAGACATTGATGGTCGCACAGTTCAGCAGGCGGGAAGTTTGGGACCAAGCTGGTGGCAAGCCTGGTTGCTCCTGAGCGCTGTGAGGGAGGGAACCTGTGACGGGCCGCTCACCGCCTTTGGCGTTTCTCGGCTTCTGCTGCAAGGCCCACACCTCTGTCTTCACCCTCACGTGACATTCTCTCTGTGTCCATGTCTCTGTGTCCAAATTTCCCCTTTTTATATCAGACGAGGGGCTCATCCTACTTCAGTATGACCTCATCTTAATGAATTGTATCTTTGGTGGTGCTACTTCAAATTAGGTCACGTTGTGAGGTACTGAGGATTTAGGACTTCAACCTACAACAGCTTCAGCCGATTCAACCCCTAACAGCCTCCTATCCTGGAAATGACTGTAACATACTTCCACAATTTGCAGTAAGCAACACTCAGCAAAAATCCATCTGCATGATTACAAAGCTGTGGGGAGTGTACTCATTTCATCTTTTATGTAAAGATGTTCGAAAACTGGTACTCACAAAGTTGACCACTGTAAACATGAGGGGAGTTACACATTTAATTGTATCCCATTGTGGATGTTTGTCCAATAGTCACATAATTGATTGTGTGTGTATATGAGACAGAGACAGACTTACTGACTTTGTGCTCCCAGGGGCTTTCCATTTAATGGAAAAGACATCGCATAAAAAACACTTAAAAAAGCCCCCCAAAACACTTTCCTTTACTCAAGATGATTGTGAGTATACAGATTGTATATTAGGCATTATTTTAAGTGTGATATGTCTTAAGGAGTACTACTGTAAACTCTCAAGCAGATCTCTATAAATCTTTACATATGTAAATATGTTAAAATGTAAGTTTGTCTAAAGCTTGGCACAATATCTTATGAAACCTAATTTAAAATTTTGGAGGATTCTACCAAGACAACCCTGCGCACTCTTGTGTTACAGGCTTAAAGCAATGAGTAAGAATTTCTTGAGCCCTGACTGTATGCTTTATTCTCTCTTTCATCAGACTCATTTCCACAATGGTGGAGTTTATTCTTGTGCCATTCAAGATTCACAGGTGCTGTATCTGTGTGTAGCCTGACATTCCTACTGGAAGGCTGGCCTGGCAGTCTACTGCACCCACGTCATCCTATTATGTTATTTAATGAGGAGTTATTTCTTCCAGTTTTCCTACCACTGGACTATGAACTCTTTGGGGGAATAAAACTGCCTTAATCCGATCTAGTTCATCCTTGGTCCACAATACCAAAACAGTGTCTGGCACAGAGAGAAATTAAATGTTTAAATAATTGGGAAGATTTAATGTTGTAAAATAATTGAGTATTTTTGATTCAGAAATTGAGAGATTGGTTTGATAAAGAATATAAATGTTGGCATGTTAGGGAAAAAAGGGAAAAAGAAACAGGTGGAGGAGGAGGAGCATCAAGGATGGTAATCCTAAACTAGGGTTGCCATTGGTAGCAAATGAAAGTCCAGGCCACCTGATTGAATTTGAATTTCACATAAACTATGGATAAATTTTTAGTAGAAGTATGCCCCAAATATCGAAAAGGGCATACTTGTACAAAAAAAATTGTTGTTAAAGCTCTAATTTAAACTTCACTGGATGTGCTTCACTGGCAACCCTATTTTAATCTCTTTTTGAATATGTAACTTTTAAAAATATTGGATCTCTGCAATGCAGCTGAGAGTTCTGAAAACTCCTCTAAAAAACTGCTTGTCCACATAGAATTGTGCGTGCTATTTCAGAGTTGTTAGTAATTTGATTTTTAACATTGGTTGTGTCAGAGAAGGAATAAATAGATATTTTGGAGGTTTCAAGACTACAAGAAATGGAAATAAAGTTATACATATATACATACATACTAAGTATACTCCTAAATTTCAAAGCTATAGGGTAACCTTAGAAATGATAAAATCTAAGCCACTAACTTTATAAAATGAAGAAATCAGAAATACCAGCTATGACATGAAGTTTAATTATTAAAGTAGGGTACAGAAGGAAACTAAACTGGTAACAAGGCTACAGTGACTAATATAATCAATAATATGTATAATATATGTATATCAAGTGTAAGTATATGTATAATTACATGCATAACTAAGTTATATGTATAGTAAAATGTTATATGTATATTAAAATACAAAGGCACATTTTTGTGATAAAGAATTATCAATTTATCATTTAGTAACATTTTAACACTAATTGAAAAAATAAGTAGATATTCTTTTATTTTTCAGTTTTTTAAAACAGCAACTAAGTTTCCACTGGTCTCTTCTTAGTTCACTGACATTATCTGCCTCTGCACTATTTATGCAACAATAAAATCAGTTATATTACTTTAGTATTCATACACTAAATTATTAAATTAGATAATGCACTTTAAAAATTAATTTCAGCCACAACTTGTGTGGCAAACAGCAAAGACAGTCTAACAGGAAAGTATATTGCAATCCAGGCCTATTTAAAGAAGGAAGAACAATCCCAAATTAATAGTCTAAAGACACAATTATTGAAATTGGAAAAATAAGAACAAATGAGGACCAAAATCACCAGAGGGAGGGAAATAATGAAGATCAGAGAAGAAATAAATAAAATTGAGAAGAATAAAACAATAGAAAAAATCAATGAAAACAAGAGCTGGTTCTTTGAAAAAAATAAACAAAATTGAAAAACCTCTAGCCAGACTTATTCAGAGAAAAAGAGATTCTACACACATAAACAGAATCAGAAATGAGAAAGGAAAAATCACGACGGACCCCACAGAAATACAAAGAATTATAAGAGAATATTATGAAAATCTATATGCTAACAAGCTGGATAACCTAGAAGAAATGGACAACTTCTTAGAAAAATACAACCTTCCAAGACTGACCAAGCAAGAAACAGAAAACCTAAACAGACCAATCACCAGCAATGAAATTGAATCGGTAATCAAAAAACAACCCAAGAACAAAACCCCTGGGCCAGATGGATTCACCTCTGTATTTTACCAGACATATAGAGAAGAAATAATACACATTCTCCTTAAAGTTTTCCAAAAAATAGAAGAGGAGGGAATACTTCCAAACTCATTCTATGAAGCCAGCATCACTCTAATACCAAAACCTGGCAAGGACCTAACCAAAAAACAAAATTACAGACCAATATCCCTGATGAACATAGATGCAAAAATACTCAACAAAATATTAGCAAATTGAATTCAAAAAAACATCAAGGGGATCATACACCATGATCAAGTGAGATTCATCTCAGGGATGCAAGGATGGTACAACATTCGAAAATTCATCAACATCATCCACCACATCAACAAAAAGAACAAAAACCATATGATCATCTCCATAGATGCTAAAAAAGCATTTGACAAAATTCAACATCCATTCACGATAAAAACTCTACCAAAATGAGTATAGAGGGCAAGTAGCTCAACATCATAAAGGCCATATATGACAAACCCACATCAAACATCATACTTAACAGCAAGAAGCTGAAAGCTTTTCATCTAAGATTGGGAACAAGACAGGGATGCCCACTCTCGCCACTGTTATTCAGCATAGTACTGGAGGTCCTAGCCACGGCAATCAGACAAAACAAAGAAATACAAGGCATCCAGATTGGTAAAGAAGAAGTCAAATTGTCACTATTTGCAGATGACATGATATTGTACATAAAAAACCCTAAAGACTCCACTCCAAAACTACTAGAACTAATATCTGAATTCAGCAAAGTTGCAGGATACAAAATTAACACACAGAAATCTGTTGCTTTCCTATACACTAACGATGAACTAACAGAAAGAGAAATCAGGAAAACAATTCCATTCACAATTGCATCAAAAAGAATAAAATACCTAGGAATAAATCTAATGAAGGAAGTGAGAGACCTATACCCTGAAAACTACAAGACACTCCTAAGAGAAATTAAAGAGGACACTAACAAATGGAAATGCATCCCATGCTCTTGGCTAGGAAGAATAAATATTGTCAAAATGGCTATACTACCTAAAGCAATCTACAGATTCAATGCAATCCCTATCAAACTACCAACAGCTTTCTTCAATGAACTGGAACAAATAATTCTAAAATTCATATGGAACCACAAAAGACCCCGAATAGCCAAAGCAATCCTGAGAAGGAGGAATAAAACAGGGAGAATTACACTCCCTGACTTCAAGCTCTACTACAAAGCCACAGTAATCAAGACAATTTGGTACTGGCACAAAAAGAGACCCACAGACCAGTGGAACAGAATAGAGAATCCAAACATTAACCCAAACATATATGGTCAATTAATATTTGATAAAGGAGCCTTGGATATACAATGAGGAGATGATAGCCTCTTCAGCAGCTGGTGTTGGAAAAACTGGACAGCTACATGTAAGAGAATGAAACTGGACTACTGTCTGGCCCCATACACAAAGGTAAACTCAAGGTGGATCAAAGAGCTGAATGTAAGTCATGAAACCATAAAACTCTTAGAAAAAAACATTGGCAAAAATCTCTTGGACATAAACATGAGTGACTTCTTCATGAACATATCCCCCCGGGCAAGGGAAACCAAAGCAAAAATGAACAAGTGGGACTATATCAAGCTGAAAAGCTTCTGTACAGCAAAGGACACCATCAGTAGGACAAAAAGAGATCCTACAGTATGGAAGAATATATTCATAAATGACGTATCCGATAAGAGGTTGACATCCAAAATATATAAAGAACTCACACACCTCAACAAACAAAAAACAGTCCAATTAAGAAATGGGCAGAGGACATGAATAGATGCTTCTCCAAAGAAGAAATTCAGATGGCCCACAGGCACATGAAAAGATGCTCCACATCGCTAGTCATCAGAGAAATGCAAATTAAAACCGCAATGAGATATCACCTCACACAACATCCAAAACACAAACAACAACAAATGTTGGTGTGGATGTGGAGAAAAAGGAACCCTCCTACACTGCTGGTGGGAATGCAAATTATTTCAACCATTGTGGAATGCAGTATGGAGGTTCCTCAAAAAACTCAAAATAGAAATACCATTTGACCCAGGAATCCCACTCCTAGGAATTTACCCTAAGAATGCAGCAGCCCAGTTTGAAAAAGACAGATGCACCCCTATGTTTATGGCAGCACTATTTACCATAGCCAAGAAATGGAAGCAACCTAAGTGTCCATCAGTAGATGAATGGATAAAGAAGATGTGGTGCATATACAGAATGGAATATTATTCAGCCATAAGAAGAAAACAAATCCTACCATTTGCAACAACATGGACGGAGCTAGAAGGTATTATGCTCAGTGAAATAAGCCAAGCGGAAAAAGACAAGTATCAAATGATTTCACTCATATGAGGAGCATAAGAGCAAAGAAAAAAACTGAAAGAAAAAAACAGCAGCAGACTCACAGAACCCAAGAATGGACTAACAATTACCAAAGGGAAAAGGACTGGGGAGGATGGGTAGGAAGGGAGGGATAAGGGGGGAAAAGGGGCATTACAATTAGCAGACGTAATGTTGGGGGGGCACGGGGAGGGCTGTACAACTCAGAGAAGACAAGTAATGATTCTATAGCATCTCACTACGCCAATGGACAGTGACTGTAATGGGGTTGGTGGGGGGGACCTGATGAAGTGGGGAGGTTAGTAACCATAATGTTGCACATGTAACTCCAGATTAACGATACCAAAAAAAAAATTAATTTCAAAAATCAATTTCAGACTTTGATATAAAATTTAAAAAATGGAATATTTAATATTCTTTTGCGAGTATATGGATATCTAGTACTGATGGTCATGTAAGCTATTTATATCAAATAGATTAGTTACCAAAAGTCTGCTTGAAATGAATAGAATAGTGATTAAATAAAACTTGGAAGAAACCATTGTTTCTGCGACTCATGAAACATGGGAATTAATAAGGTGTCTATATCAAACACTGTATACTATCTCATATTAACATGTACCCTTATATCTCAAAAACACCAAATTATTTAAATGCAGTCAAGTCCTGTGAGTTAGGAAAATTTCTGCCCACCTGAAACGTTCTGAGAATTACTTCCAGTCAATTATGGGATTTTTTTTTTTCATAAAAGATTAGGACTTTTCTGTGTTCTTTAAAAAAATAGAAGACATGTATTGATCCCCTAGAAGATTCCTAGACTCTTCCTAGAATTGCATTAGATGTTTGATAATTTCAGAATGGATATAATCCTCCCTTACTAGTTAAACTAGGGAAATTCTTCAGTCTTCCAGAGGCAGTTATATTTACCTTAAAATTATTAAAAGTATTAAATATCCACCCAATAATTAAAGGAAAACGTGTTGAATTTGTAAAATATACTCTTAATTTATTAGTTTTCAGATGTCTAATTTAATGTAAGAAAGCAAATAAGTGGCTAACTCTAAAAAATGCTGTTCAGAGTTCAAATAAGCAGACAGAGATACATCTGTTTGATGTGGCAGCATGTAGATCATTTATGCATATACTGGTAGGTTCAGGACAGTGGAGGGGGCAGAATTAAGACTAGTTTACTTTACTTGGTGGCATGAATGAGGGGAGAGGAAATGGATACAACCAGTGCAGACACCTCTTATGTAGGTCTTCCTGTCTCCACTATACCAACTCAGCTCATGACAAGCTGTCTTTGCCCTTAATGCAGGCAGAACTCAAGCTATGACACTGTCATGCTCAGATTTTGACATTTACTGTCAAATATTTCCCTTCATAAGAATATTGCAAACACATTACAAATCTAAAAGGTAATGTTAAAAAATCCATATACTTGCACACTTAGTATTAGTCAATTAAGTAGGTTTTCTCAATGACCTTTCGCCTCTTAGAGGTAATCCTTTATAACTCTGAATAAGTTTTAATGCTTTCCTCATGTTTTCTATCATTGAGTAAATACACATTATTCTATTAGTAAATGAAAGTATCAAATGTTATATACTCTATTAACCTCTGAATTTAAAATTGGCCCATTTGAATTAATAGCTATGAAAACATGGGAATCTATCTGCAACATTAAAGAATGTTGCGCCACAGGTGGACATGTAACTTCAAGGATGAGACCGTTCAGAGCCTAATCCATTTTATGTTAAAACAATTTTATCAGGGGTTTTGAGGGAGCATCTATTTCTTTAACTGATCCCTTTGTATCAGTATTGCTGGATCTGATAGGCATTGTTATCTTATTAAAGATAATAGTGACTGTTGTAAAAATTAGATTAAATTCCAAGTCACACTGTATCTCCTTGCTTATAGACATGAAGGGAAGAGAAAAAGATTTACTTATTATTAGTTTGAGGAAATTATATCTGATTTTTGATACCAGAAGAATGCACTGGCTCTCTTAAGTTTTAATTTCAGTGCGTGCTCTATTTTTTTTTTTTTTTGGTGGTCTCAAAATTTAGTGATCAGAAGAACTATGAGGCATTCCTGTTAAAAAAGAGCTTCTGAGGTGCCCCAGAAGTTCAGATTTTGGTGGGAGCTAAGAGATGCATTTTAAACACTACCAGCATTACAATTAGCAGATGTAATGTTGGGGGGGCACGGGGAGGGCAGTACAACTCAGAGAAGACAAGTAGTGATTCTATAGCATCTCACTACGCTGATGGACAGTGACTGTAATGGGGTTGGTGGGGGGGACCTGATGAAGGGGTAGTTTAATAATTGTAATATTGCACATGTAATTGTAAATTAATGATAAAATAAATTATATTAAAAAAAAAACACTACCAGCACCACCTACCCCAGTGATTGTGATTTGTGGATAGCGCTGTTTGTGTGGAAGCACTGATGTGGGGCATCGCTGACCCATCTAACAGTCAAGCATCAGCGCTTAGTACCACTGTTCCATATAATCTATGAATACTTACATACGGTAAATCCTGGGGTTCATATGTATATAATCTATTGGAGTATCTTCCAGTTATATCAGCTCTGACTGTTAAAGAAGGATCTGCCAAGAAAAAAATAAGTCACTGATGTCTTATTTAAAATATTCTTAAAATCATTCTTGTCTCTTACTCTAAAACAAATGTTAAGCAAGTGTGTAAGCAAAGTTAGTTTTCATACATGTGAATTCATGATGAGTTAACCTACGTTTTTATTTTAATGTGTCATAGCTCTCTGTTAATACAGTTTGGGGAACTGTACTGAACATATATTGGTATATTGATTTAATAGCATCAGTTAAATTTTAAAAATATTTAAAATTTACATATTATAGATATAGTGAATTTTGACTGTAGAACTAACAAGAGCTGTTGTTATTGACTGGGTTAGTGATGACTTCCCTTTAAAAAGAATAGTACTTAAACCAGCATTTAAAAATAAATAAAAGCAAGAATGCTAGTGTAGGTCTGATAGCATGGGATTAAACACATACCCACAAACATCATTCTTGGGACATATTGTCCATCAGGTGATAAATTCTTATCAGTGGTCTCATGCTAGCAGGAGAAGAGAAAAATAAATGTCACTGGATTGGATTGTTGTTGAAGGTTGATTTAAAAAATGTTTTAGGTGAACATCTTAAGAAAATTGTGTATTTTGGTCTTTTACAATTCCATATAACATTCTATATCAGCCAACTCTTTAAGCTCTTTTGTCTTAGAAATATTTTTTTAAAAAAGGATTTAAGTTTTCCATTGATTTGTGGTATTAAGAAAACATTGTAGTGGCCCTGTACCATGAGGTTCAGGATGATGAAATTATTCTGCACCATGTCTTGTATTTCTTTATTTTGGGCAAACATTTTTTTTTACTGCTGTGGGGGAAAGCATAACACCAGTTAGTTTTAAGGCTAAAGATGCTTTCAGTATAACAGCAAAATAACAACTAGTATTTTGCATTTTTCTGCATCTATAACTTAGGTGTAAACAGTTCATTGGCCCATTGCTACTCTGTGTCTCACTGGGAAGCAATGGCAAAGTCTGTCCATGAATGTATGCAGGGATAATCTGTTAATGAAGCCATCAGTTTTATAATTTTATGTATCTCATTGACATATTAGTTAAAACAACTTCTTTCAGCAAGTTTTTCCACCTTTTTTTTTTTTGTGCAAGGAAGAAGGCTATGAAACTCTAAAGACATGTAATAGAAATATCTTCAATAGATTGCTAACAATCATTGTAGTCTCCAGGCACCTTAGTAAAACTGTGGTACTCTGGCAATTGTCTTTTTTTTTTTTTTAATGAAATTTGCTGAGTGGCTTCTTAACAATTCCTTCTGGGTCACTTTTTCTACTTCATATTGGAAATACAATAATATCTCAGGAGCAAAAATTATCTTGACAGTATTGATAATTCTCCAAGTGATGAATAAACTAAACAGAGAGAGTGTGGAATTAAGTGATTAAGTTTGAGCCAAAGTGTACAGTGAAATTAGATTTAAAGTTCTCGTACTTTCAACAAGTCTTAAAGTAAAAATTTGTTTGACAAAACAGCAAAGTAGTCTGTATAGTGTCACTCAAAACAGGGCCCCAGAACTCAGAGCATCACCAGGTAGCTCATGAGAAATGTAGTTTCTCAGGTGCCATCCCAGGCCCACTCAATCTGAATGTCTTGGGGTAGGATCTAGGAACCTATCTATAGCTTAACAAGCTTACCAAGTCATTTGCATGTATACTGTGGTACAATTGGAAAAATAAAAATCAATCCTATACCCAGAGATAAAAGGATGTTATGAACAAGATGCTCATTTCCAATGAGCATCTGGTGAAAGATTTCAGAAGACTCCAAGTTGTTATTTAGATTTGTTTTAGTTTTTACAAACAGGCTATTCATATTTGACTATTCTCACATCCTTTTGGTCTTGTAACGACTCACAATATACAAAAAAAACTCAGTGAGAGTTCCCTCTAGTTACATTTTTCAGTGTCATTTTGATTTTAACTCTAAAAAAATTTTTATGGTCACTGACTTCTCTGCTCTTAAAATAAGAAATATTAGATATTAACTATATAGTGAGGGACTAAAAGAATTATGATTTGGATATATAGGATGTCTTTTAAAATGTTTAATTTTGAGAGGATGCTGGGAACAAAAAGAGATAGACTTAAGAGATAGACTTAAGCATAAATCCTATAAACAGGTAATCATATGAAATACTTGTTATTGAAGAACCCTATTTTTTTCCCTTTAATCTCCAAAGTGTTAAATAACACACTTTGAATTGTTAATAATTTTATTTAATCTTCCAACCTGGAGTATAAGTAAATTTTAGGTAAGAATAAATCCTGTGACTTACCTTTTAAGATTCATGACAGAAAGAAAGATAACTTTGCCAACAACTTCAAGCTGGTAAAAAAGCACACTTGAAACCCAATGAATGAAATAGTCTTCCTCCTTTTTTAGAAAACTAAGCCCAAGAATTCTTACTTTTTTTTAGAGGTATAGGACTGGGACCTCATAAGCATCAAATAGTAATCTTTCTACTAGATGACTTCCTGTGGCTGAGCGTAGGTAGGTGTAGGTATGAGACATACAACTGTTCAGCAGCAATGTGAGTCATTCTGATTCCTGAACTTAGCTGCCGTTTCTTCCCACCACCTTCCCAACCTCTGGAAACAAGGACAGCTATGTGTAGGGAAAGACATCGATGTAACTCTTGGAAAGCTAATGTCAGCATCAGACTTCTGGGCAATTGGAGTCCAAGGAAACATTTATCAAGACCACAGAATGCTGAGGCTCACCAGTTCAGCTATGAAGATTGTTAAGACATTTAAACCAAGACACTCTTCTATTTCAGGAAGAGCAGGAAGTGTTTCTGTTTCTGGCAGACACTGAAGTAGGGACTTCTAAAAAGGGATCAAAAACGTTTAAAGCAAAGAGGCAGATAGTAAATATTTGAGGTTTTCTAGGCCATGTAGCTTCTCAGCCATTCACAGCTACTCAACTCAGCCATTATTGCACAAGAGCAGCTGTGGACAGTATAGAACAAAATGAGTGTGGCTGTGTTACAGAAAAAATGTATGAATTCTGAAATTCGAATTTCATGTAACTCTCATGTGTCACAAAATACTATTCTTGCCGACTTAAAAGAAATATAAAAATCATTCTTAGTTTGCAGACAGAATAAAAACAGGTGGACACATTTGTGGTAACTCTGAACTACCCCACCAGATTGTGAAATATTTCAGTTGAGAAAGTATAGAATTTTGGTAGCTGTACATCTGAGATTCCCTAAAGCCTGAGTCTGCCAAGCCTAGCTGCTTATCCACATCATTTGGTGAATTATCTTTTTAAATTCTACATTTTTCTGTTAAAATAGGTCATAAACTCAGATGATTTAAAATTCAAAAAGTAAAAAGGTAAAAATCCTTCCTCCCACTCCTACCTTCCAGGAGAAGCAGCGATACCATTTCTTATGTTTCCTTCCAGAGGCTTTCAGGGCATAAAATCAAATAGGTATGTGTACATATATGTGTTTATTTATGTAAATATATGATTATGAATATGAATTATATATGTCCATATGAATGCCCATGTGTATGTGTATGTATATATATTTTCCTTTCCTTGAAAAACACAAACATGACACATCACATTATAGACAGGTAGCGGCATTTGGCTTTGTTAACATGATGGTGTATCTTGGATATCATTTCCTGTGCTTCTGTATAATATTCCATTATATGGATTTTCTTTATTAAATTAGTCCACTGAAGATATATTTAAATTGTTTCTAATTTTTTGTGTTTAGGTTGTTTCCAAACATTTGCAAACACTGCTTTGGTGAACATGATGTTATTTATGTATGATTTTGCACATGGGTGTGCATATTTGTAAATAAACTTACAGAAGTAGAATTTCTGGGTCAAAGAGAATATGCATCTGTAATTTTGGTACATATGCTTTCCATAGAAGCTATACCACATTATATTCTCTTGGATAAGGTGAGTGCTAATTGTTTACTCTAACACTGGTTATCAAACTTTTCTTTTATACAAGAAGTGAAAGGAGGGTTTTGCTTCCTTATTAAAAATAGTCACTATACAATTGCAGCAACTCTGCTTTTGGGTATAGATCAGAAGAAAATGAAATGAATATCTCAGAGAGACATCTGCCTTCCCGTGTTCATTACATCATTATTTACAACAGCCAAGACATGGAAGCAATCTAAGTGTTGACACATTTGCAGCAATATGGATAAAAGTTGAGCTAAGTGAAATAAGTCAGAGAAAGATAAGTACTGTATGATCTCACTTATATGTAGAATCTAAAAAGAAAAAGAAGAAGAACCCAAGAATGGAGAATAGATTGGTGGTTTACAAGGGTGAGGACTAGGGGAGGGTGTCACTTCTAGTTATAAGATGAATAAGTTGTGGGGATCTAATGTGCAGTATGGTGGCCATAATTAACAATGTATACTTGAAAGTTGCTAAGAGAATAGACTTTGGCAGTTCTCACCACATGCAAAAGGTAACTATGTGAGGTGATGAATTTGTTTACTAACATTATTGTGGTAATTACTTTGCAAGATATGTGTGTATCAAATCATCACACTTACACCTTAAACTTGCACAGTGTTGAATGTCAATTACATCTCAGTGAAAGCTGTAAAAATAGTTTTGCTTGTAAATTTAAGTTACTTATTTTTCTATTCTGGGAACTATCTTATCTTTTGTTCCTTTTTTTCTATTGACCGCTGACCTTTTTCTGATTAATTTTTATGAGTCGTTTGTATATTAGAGAAATTCACCTGTGTGGCATATGTTGTAGTTTTCTGGGGTTTTTTGGTCTTTCTTCTTTGTGTTAAGTTTATGATCATGTGGAAATTCAAGTAATCAAAAGTATTAGTCCTTCCTTTTAGGATTTTTCTTTTTTCTCTCTTTTTTTTCTCCTTTGTCACTTTCAAGGTAGAGTGAGGACTAGGGTGAGGCAAGAAAAGCGACTAGGATGCAAAAATAAAGTGCTTTTTTGCATTTAGAAAATCTTTTGTGTTTCAGATTTTTACATTTTTTTGTTTCTGTTTTATTTATTTAACTTTTATATTTAATTGAAATATATTTGACATAAAATATTAGAGTTTCAGGTGTGCAACACAGTGATTCAACAATTATGTACATTATGAAATGCTCAACATGACAAGTGTAGTTACCATCTGTCACCATACAAATGTATTACAACATGATTTACTATACATATTCTCTATGCTGTACTTCTCATCTTTGTGACTTATTTTGTAGCTGGAAGTTTGTACCTCTTTATCCCCTTCACCTATTTCACCCATTTCCCCACCCCCCTCACCTCTGGCAAACACCAGTTTGTTCTCTCTCTTTGAGTCTGTTTCTATTTTTTGTTTGTTTGGTTCATTTTTCAGATTCCACCTATAAATGAAATCATTTGGTATTTGTTTACCCCTCTCTGACTTATTTACCTAGGATAATACCCTCTAGGTTCATCAATGTTGTTCAGAATAGCAAGCTTTCAACCTTTTATATGGCTAAGTAATATTCCACCATATATATATATACCACATCTTCTTTATCCAGTTATCTGTGGGCACTTTGGTTGCTTCCACATCTTGGCTATTGCAAATAATGCTGAAGTAAACATAGGCTGCATATGTCTTTTCATGTTAACATTTTTGTTTTTTCAGGTAAATACTCAGAAGTAGAATTACTGGGTTGTATGATATTTTTATTTTTAATTTTTTGAGGAACCTCCACACTGTTTTCCATAGTGGTTGCACTAATTTGCAATCCCACCAACACTGCACAAGTGTTCCCTTTCTCCATATCCTTCCAATACTTGTTATTTCTTATCTTTTGGATAGTAGCTATTCTGACTAGTGTGAGCTAATATCTCATTGCAGTTTTAATTTATATTTCCCTGGTAATGAATAATGTTGAGGATCTTTTAGTGTCGGTTGGCCATCTGTATGCCTTCTTTGGAAAAATGTCTGTTCAGGTCCTCTGCCCATTTTTTAATCAGATGATTTGTTTCTTTGGCTGTATAAGTTCTTTTTATATCTTGGATATTAGCCCCTTTTTGGATATACCATTTGCAAATATCTTCTTCCATTCAGTATGTTGCCTTTTCATTTTGTTGATAGTTTGCTTTGCTGTGAAAAAGTTTTTTAGTTTGATGTAGTCTTCTTTGTTAATTTCTGCTTTTGCCTGTCTTGCCTGTGGAGACAGATCCAGAAAAATATTGCTAAGGCTGATGTCCAAGAGTTAACTATTTTTCTTTTATGGTTTCTCTTATATTTAGGTCTTTATGTTGAATTTATTTTTTCATATGGTATAAGAAAATAGTCTAGTGTCATTCCTTTCCATGTAGCTGTCTAATTTCCTAATTTGAGGAGACTATCTTTTCCCAATTATATATTTTTGCCTTAATTGTCATAGATTAATTGACTGTAAAAGTGTGGATTTATTTCTGTGCTCTCTATTCTGTTTCATTGATTTTATGTCTATTTTTTTTGCCAGTACTATACTATTTTGATTATCATACCTTTGTAGTATAGTCTGAAGTCTGAGATTGTGTATCTCCTGCTTTGTTTTCTTTCTTAAGATCAATTTGCTGTTCAGGTCTTTTGTGGTTCTGTACTAGCATCATAGGCATCCCTCATGTCTCACCCTAGTATCAGCCCTTCCTGAATCCAAGAATTTAAAGAAATAAAATATTAATGATAGTATCCTCTAGTGCCTTAATGGCTTAATGTCTATAATTAATCTATGTAACTTATTTTGATATAAATTATGAGGTATGGATTCAAATTTATTTACTTTTCCTAGATGGCTACCTAGTTCTAACAATAATTATTTTACTTTATCTCCCCTATTCCCTATTCAAACACTACTTTAGCATGTAAAAACGGCTGTAGTATTCAGTTTTATTTCTATACTCTATTCAATTAATTTACCAATAACATATTTTTATTATAGTTTTACAAAATGTTTCATATTAATTAAGGGTTAGTCCCTGCTGATTTTTTTTTCCTTTCAGAATATTCTTAACTCTTTATGTCTGATTTTTTTAAATTGCAATTTTGGAATCATCTCTTAAAAAATTGTTTTTTTGAACCAATTTTTTGTGATTGTCTTAAAAAGTTTTTAAGGGTAGAAAGAATTTTTATGATGTTGAGTCTCTCTATCCAATAACACAATATACCTTCTCATAGGTTTATAATTTTTTCCTCAGTAGTACATTTGGGTTTAAATGGATTTTATGTATTTTCTGTCAAGTTTATCCTCAGATATTTTGTCTTTTTTATTGTATTTTAATGGGGTATTTTATAAGTTCTTTTGACCTTTTTTCTTCTGCATATAAGTGCTATTAACTTTTCTGTATTAATTTGTCTTATGTAATTTAACTTAATCTTCATTCTTCTGAATACTGTTAATTGATTCTCAAGATTTATATCTATATAATCATCACCTGTGAATAAAGATACTTACACCTTCTCTTTTCCAAGTTTTGTGCTTTTAATTTTTTCTACCTAATTGCATTGGTTAGTAACTTCAGAACTATGTTAGTAATTGTGGTGATTGTGGACATCCCTGTCTTATCCAGACTTCAGCAGGATACTTTAACTTGTTTTTCAGTAAGCATGATATTGGCTTTTTTGCTGGGATGGATATTTCCTTGTTAGGATAGATGAAAAGAAATTAACATTGTTTAATAAAAGTGTTTTTTAATTAAAAATGAATTTTGCATTCTATGGAATGTCTTTTCAGCATTCATGGAGATAAGGGATATTTGTATGGTTTGTTTCCTTATGAAAATTAAATTATTTTAATTAATAGGTTTCTTAATCTTGATTCTTCCTGGCATTCCCAGACTGACTCTCACTTTATCAGGATGTATTCTTTAAATATTCTGCTGGCTGCTCTTTGCCAATATGTTCTTTGTTTGTTATATTCCCACTTAGAAATGAGATTTTTATGTAGACTTCTTTCTTTTGTAATATTTGTCCAGTATTGAGGCAATGTTTTACTCAATTCTCAGTTGGAATCTTTCATTTTTCTTTAAACAGAATTAGAATTGAATGTTCCATTAGATATTTAATAAATTCTTGGAGAATTTATATTTGATATTTGATAAAGTCTTGGGGAGCTTTTAAAAATACAACTTTCTTCACTCTATCCTGAAAGATTTAATAGATCTTCAAGTATAAAAATCGTATCATTATTGGTCATTGAGCATATAACAGTGCTTGGGACATAGCAGTGGGTATTCAGTAAGTACTTTACTGATTGACTCTGAATATGGATTTTAAAGAAAGCTCTCCAAATTGTTCTGATGATCAGACACACTTGAGAATGGTTGCTTTAAACCAGTTTCCTATTTAAGCTTTGTAATACCTAATGAGTGATGCTATTTTATTTATGCAACTTAATCGAAGATGTTACTGTGGTGATCATTTTGCAATATATACAAATATCGACTCATTACATTGTACACCTGAAACTAATATGATGTTTCATTAACTATGCCTCAAAAAAAGCTTGCTTGGGTAATTAAGAAATAAATACAAACGTATTCAGAGTTGTTTATTAAAAAAACATTCTAGTGCAACTCAGTCTAAATAGTATATGATAGCAGAGCAAATACTTTTTTTTTGTATTCTTTAAAAAGCTAACATGCTAGTTTTTGGCTCTTCTATGAAAAGGTATCTGCATCATCTGTCAAAATTAACTGAGAGGTCTTATCCTTCTTTTGAATATGAAAGAGACCTTCTTCATAAGTCTGCATCTGAGTGGTGTAATTTCCCCATCCTGAAGCAGAAGATAGAAAGCAATGCGTTAATGCAGGACCATAGGAGAACTCTGAAATGGGCATATGATAAGCAGATATCAATGTACAGATACTTAAATCACCAAGTGGTTGTTTGACAGGAAAGAGGATACACAATAATAACTAGACATGAATAGCATGTGTCCTTTCAGATGATAGTTCTGAGATTTTATGACTGTTTCAAATCTCAAGTCCCATGGCCTTCAACCCAATAAGTGTTATAATTAGTGGGGATTGAAAGGACATCTTTGAACCATACAAAAACTCTGGCTTTCAGAATGTACAGGAGAAAATAACAGTTAATCTTTGCATACTTTGTAAATCTATCAGTAATACTTTGGACTGAACTGTACAGTGCCCTTGTATCTTACAGCCAAGATGCTGCCCCTTTCAAAGTCAGAATACATTGTGGAAAAAAAAGGAAGTCCAAATTTTGCTTTGAGTTCTGATGTGGGAAAAATTCTGGTGTGGGAATTTCATGGTTGAAGTTACAATAAATACAAGTGTTTCAGAACCATCCAAAAGAGTAGAGAAGAGGGAAACAGAATGCAATGAGTAGGGAAAGAACCCCTAGGTTTTAAAGAAGTGATACAAGTAGTTAAGAATGTGCATTAGAGATTGAATAATAGTGTCATTGAGGAGAAGAATGCAAAACATCCAGAAATATTGCAGAGTATTTTCAGGAAATGTCTCTGTGCACAGATGAGAACAATTGAATTAATTTGAAAATAGAAATGTTTGCAGGCTAGTTTGCATCCAGGTTTTCTTGCATATTTCAGATGTTGTCAGACTGTGGTTTCTAGTTTTGATACAGGGCTTAAAGATGTCTAGGAATTATGGAACAGAATTATGGAACAAGATAAATATTCCATGATCTTTGCTTGTTAATTTTTGTTTTGTTTACTTGTTTTGGTAACAATCTTAATAAAACATAACTCACATACCATACAATTCCTCCATTGAAAGTATACTCTTTGTTTTGTATATTCACAGAGTTGTACTACCATCACCACAATCAGTTTTAGATCATTTTCATCACCTACAAAAGAAACTCTGTACCCTTTAGCTATTACCTCCTAAACCCTAAGAAACATCTACTTTTTTGTCTCTATAGATTTTCTTATTCTGGACATTTCATAAAGGATTCATGTAAGATGTGGTGTTTTGCAACTGGATGCTTTCACTTAATACATTTTCAAGGTTCATCCATGCTGGGGCTTATATTAGGACTTCATTCCTTTATGTGGCCAAATATTATTCCATTGTATGAATATAACACATTTTATTTATTTATTAGTTAATGGACATTTGGGTTGTTTCTACTTTTTTTCTTGTGTGACTAGTGATGCCATGAACATTTGAGCCTTTGTATGAACATATGCTTTCATTTCTCTTGCAAGTGGAGTATCTAGAAGTGGAGTTGCTGGATCAATGGTAACACTACCTGTAACCTTTTGAGGGGCAACCTGACTGTTTTTCCAAGTGGCTGCACCATTTACACTCTTACTAGCCACACTGTTGGTCTGCCCTTGCCTGACCTCAGAATCTGAACGTTGGAAGACATGTTCCATTACTTTTGTACTTACCTTAGCCAGAATCCCATCTATCTGTAATAACCCTTAAAGATTTTCTTTACAACTTTACTTGAACTCACATTGTAACTTCATGCCATGTTGTGCATTGGATAAAAGTTACTCTGGAAATAGCCAGTAAAACTGGGCTGGGCTGTTATTAATTTCCCTCTTGTGTTTTAAGTATCACCCAATGTTGCAACTTCAGCAATGGAAAGAATTACTATTCTCTTATTCTCTGCTTCTGTTCAACTTAGTTCCACAAACATTAAAGGAACATCTGCTATATACCTTACTCCACTCAGCACTGGGTGTACAGAGGTAGGACAATATAATCCCTGCTCTCAAACAATTTATTCATAGCCTTTGTAGGGGATTCTATTATTGTACTGTAATTATTTTTATATACTTATCTCATAATCGCAAGAGGCCAAAGGTGGTGCAGAGTTTCAACTCTCTTCAGCGTCTCTTCTCTGTTCATTACCATAGTATTATCTCCAGCTCTGGATGTGCTTTCTTGTCTTCTAAGATTTTATTCATTCTCCAATATGTATTTATTGAATATTCGCTATATGTCAGGCATTGGGCCGGGTAATGGGCAGTTTTTTAAATTCAAAAGTAAGTTAGGATATTTTGGGTCACTTTTTTTTTCTTGAATCATTTACTACCTTTTTCCAATTACTCTTCCCTTTTGTCCCTGACACTCTTTCTACTTAACTGTTTGGTGTTTTCCCTGCTCTAAGGGCTTCCATACAGTACTCTGTACACTGAACCCACACTTTCTGTTCACCGCTACCTTTAATCCTCATTCATTCTGAGCTTCATGTTTTCAGTTGTTTCCTCCGTGCCAATGGATGGTAAAAGGCTTAATCAAATGTAAACCAATTCTCAAAAATAGTTTCTTAACTATTTTCATTTTTTAAAATTAAATTTAAAGTTTGTATTTTTATATTATATATATAATATAAATATCGCTTCTGTAAGGTCTATATATACGTGTGTGTGTGCATGTGGGTGTTTTAATAAAACTCAGCAGAAAGTTTTAATGGACAATGTACAACCCTGCCCTTTTGAAAAGATCATTCCTCTCATTCTAGTATCTTCCCCTTGCCCGTGGCATTTCCTTTCAGTGCCCCTCTGGATTGAAAATTACAGCCACTACAAGTTGCCCCTGTTTAAATTATTTCCCTTCCTAATGTGTAGTGGACCCATTTTTGAAATTTTTTTTGTATTTAAGCATTGAAAAAAAACCCTGCTAAAGAATAAACACGGTGCCCATTAAGGATTTCAGTTTAAGTTCCTACAACTTACTAATACTATAAAACATTTTGGAATCTATCTTTTACCTTATGGATTGGTTATCTTGTACCTTGAAGACTAAAGCAGAGGAAGAGTAGATTTTGGTAAGGGACCAGGGACAGCTAAAGCAGGAACACAAAGTCCCCCCATGGGGAGAGCAGGTTCAGTGAGGATGAACGTTGCAGTGGAGAAACTGAAGCAACCGTCTAGGGCGGGGTCTGAACCTGCATGCAGTGGGCTTTTGCAAGTTTGTGACTGAGCTTGCAGGAGGCTCAGAAAAGCCTGAAACTGTATATAATATTTTATATGCCTCTGTTCATTTTGCTGGGGAAGAGTCCCTAAGTTCCTATAGAGTCTTCCAGTGGTTTTGGATGTAAAGAAGAGTTAGGAAAAAGTTAATCTGGAGGAAGCATTAGAAAAGGTTCTCTATGATAGAGATAGAGATGATCCATATAAAAAGGGAGAAGGCGTAACTTTTCCATTTTCATATTTTAAAGCTGCCAAATTCAGAGTGGAGTGGGAACCAATTTTTTTTTCAAATTTCAAGTTATGATGTATTATTGTCAATGTTTACTTAAAAAATCAAAATATTGGCTTTCTGTTTTACATTGGTAAATTATAAAACAGACATTAAATATATTCTATGACAAAGCACATCAATTTATATATTATTATTTTTGCATGAACACTACATTCCTTGGTAAAATAGAATGGGAACTACTGGGGTCCTCTAACACCAGATGTATAGGTTATGCTTCTTGGGGGACACAGATAATATGACATGGTTTTGGTCCTGGAGCAGCTTATAGTGTGCTCACGAGGCACATAATCAAATATCTACAATTAGATGTTATAAACATTGGCTAGTTAGTATTTTCTGACACTAGTATTTTACTTTTCAAAAATAATTTAACATAAGCCACTTACATAGATATTATATAAAACTATTACCTATTTTAAAACAGAACAAAATTGAAAAGAAAACAGGGAGGACAATTATTACTTGTAGCATAATTTTTAAATGTTGGTTTTTTGGTCAGTGTCAGTTTATTATATCATTAATATAAGTAGAGAATAAAGGTGTGAAGCCAGCAAAAGATATCCAGTTCAATGAAAGAAGAGAAATAAAATTTCATTTAACTTTCCCTACCTTTTACTGAAGACCTCATTTTTGAATAGTGATAAATTGGTCATTTAAAAATAACAAAGCTTGGCCACTGATTAAATAATCTGGAAATTTTGCTTGCTTACCTGAAGTAGCCAGCGCTCTTGCTGGACGTGTATTCTGGATGTTTCTGGTTAACAGTGGGTGTGGATTTATAGACACACACACGTACCTGCAGCCCCACCTGCACTGAAACAAGAGCACAGTTACCTAACTTACAAAAATAGGCTTGTCTGAAAAACCCTACTTCTTTTCAGTTTTCATGCTTCTCACACTATAAAAAAACTCTTCTCTCTTTCTCTAAATTAAGATTGAGTGCCCTCATAAAATTAGGCCAAATACCATCTTTGGGCTTTTTTCTTTTCCACCTTTTACTTCCAAAGGTAATTTAATGTTGGCTGCAGTTCAGCACCAAAAAAAAAAAAGGAACTGGTATGAATGTAGGAACTGTGTGTACACCATTGTTCTTGCAAGTTCAGTGAGGCTTGCGATTAGATATAAAGCAAATAGAAATTCCTAAGGGTTACTCTGTTTACAGGAATATAATTCACAGCTAAAGAGATCAGGTCATTTTTTTCTGTGTGAGAGAAAGAAATAAAAATGCTTTTTTAAAATATAAAATATTTTTATAATTTGATTGCTCTGTATAGTTTCTCTATAAACCCTTTACCTTACTATGCACAAAAAAGTAGGAAAATAAACAATGAGATAATTTTGTTTATATTTTTCTGATAGATTCAAAAATAATTTTACCATTAGTCCATGATTTTGGCAAAATATTTTTAAATTATGAAGTTATGTCAAAATAGAAAGTAAAATTCTCTTCCCCCTTCACCAGTACTGCCTTTCACTGCACCCCCCACCCCCACCCCCACCCCCACCACCAAGTTCTACTTCCTGGAGTTAATTACTGTTGAAGCGATCTAGGGCAGGGTCACCAAATCTGATCTGCCTGTTTTTGTATAGCCCAAGAGCTAAGAATGGTTTTTACATTTTTAAATGGTTTAGGGAAAAAACTCAAAAGAATCATATTTTGTGACACAGGAAAATTATTTGAAACTCAAATTTCAATGTCCATGAATAGAGGTGATTGGAAAGAGTGGAAAGACTGGGGCCATGTTCACCCCTTGTGTATTGTTTGTGGTTTAGGGACAGGGTCTGCTGTGACAGGGACCGCATGACCTGCGAAGTCTGAAAAAATGTTTGCTATCTGGCCTTTTACAGAAAAAGTTTGCTGATTCCTAATCTAATGTACTGTTCACTAAATTTTTCTCCCTTCTTCCTTCCATCTCTCTCTCTTTTTGTCTAATCACTCAATACATGAATAAATTCAGGCTGAAGCGTGGGGGTGATGGTTGTCTTGCATCATGTTGCAGAGTATGCTTCCAATATCTTAACTTCAGACACAGTGCTGGTTTGACTTACCATGTTAAGAAGGTAGACATCATTCCTATACTACATCTCTTAAAAGCAGGAATGTTGGATTTTGTTCTATAAAGTTGGATATATGAGTTTTCTCATATATTTACATATTGGATACATGTGTCATTGATATTTCCCATTAATATATGTATTTCATATAGAAAATTTAGTTTTCCTAACTGAACCTTCCTTGTGATGCTGAGAGAAATTCCATGTAGCCAGGTTGTATTATTCTTTTATTATACCACTGATTTATACACTTAATTGTTCTTTCTTCCTTATATTGGATTTTCAAAGGGAATCTTCCTTGGAACATGCTGTTCAGATAGAATCCTTCCTGTTGAAGGTTAAGAAATTTGACCTACAATTTTAATTTAAAATACAGCATTTATGAAACAAAGAAACAGCTGAACTATGATCCCTAAGTTTTTCTGTTATAGAGAGTAGAAAGCATCCACCTTGTTCTTGACTGGTAGGGGTTTATAGAAAAAACTCAAAATATTTTGACATTCCTGTTAAATGTTTCACATATTATCTATTTTAATAGATAATGAGATAGAATGAGAAAGAGGCATTCACGTACCTAAGGATAGTGAAATTAGGTCCTATAATATCTGAGATGATCAACGTTAGTTCTTACCTACTCATGTGAACTTATAATATATCCTCTAAATCAGGAAAACTTTGAGAGTAAAAGGAGATAATAAAAACCCTTAGAATTATATAATTTTAAATAATACTTTGATATATATGTATATATTTGTCAGCCAAAATTGGGGTTTGTGTATAATAGGCCACAATTAGTTCTACTGAAGATTATGCTCAAAAGGAAAGTCATTTAAACATATTCATGTATATCACAGCATAATTTAAAAATTATTGTTTGTATATATTAATGTTAATCAGTTTTGTAACTATACTTGTTTTTACAGGAAGTGATTGGTATTTTTCTGAAGATTTTTCTGGTATTATCAGTCTTTGCTTTTTCAATGTGATCTTGTACTTATTTTTTTATAAACTTGATTTTAATCATCTTCAAAGTTGTCCTTTATGGTTAATATGTTTGGAGTTGTCACTTCTTTGTAGGCCATATTATTTTTAATTAAGAAAATAATCTTTCCATAGGTGCTTCACTGCTTGCTAAGTTCAAGACAATTTATTTCAATGGGGGTTATTTTAATCTTGTAATCAATTTTAATTTCATTGACAAATTATCTCAAATACTTTCTTTTAGTCTCTGTACAGATTCACTTCTTCAAAAGAAAATTTTTTTATGATAAAACATACAAAATAAATTGTTTCACTTTACAACTAAATTAAATGTTTAAATTTAATTTCCAAGCTGCAAAATTGTAGGTTCTACTTGTTTTATTGTAGGTTTCTTTCTATTTCATTCCATTTTGGAACAGAATATAATTTTATCCAATTAAATAAAGACTTTTTCAGTGAGTTAAGATAGTCCACACTTGGGGTTCTTTCAAGGGCAGTGACATATTTTTACAAGATTGATTTGCTGCATAAGTTGAATTTAGGGATAGTATTATCTATCCACTTTGTGTGTCTGTCTGTATTTCAGTTTGTCAGTTTCCCACTGAGAATATATAACAAACAGTACTGAAACGTCAACGGTAGAAAGTAGGTCTCCCTCCTACCCATCTTCCAGTAAGTGGGTTTCCTTCTGAAAGGCAATAATTGTTAACTTCTTGACCTTCTAGAAATATTTTCTCTGTATTCAAGCATGTCCCTATCCATTTATCATTGATCTATTATCTCTGTTCTCTGTATATATCTACCTATTATATTTATGTTAACACAAATGATGCCACTGCATCAATACTTCTGACTCTTCCTTTTTCATTTTATATTATTGAATACTGTACCATATCAGAACAGGTATTTCCAAAACTATTCTGTGAATGAAAGAGAAAGAATATCCTGTAGAGAATGTTTATCCATCTTTATTTTCTAAATCCTGAAAGGCAAATGCTTATTTAAAAAATACTGGCTTCTGCAAAAAGGACATTTTGATATAAAGGAATAGATATCTCTAGAGTTTATTACTGAGCAATGTTTTTTTTATACCAAACATTTGGAAGCATAGAGTTTTTATAAGCTGCTCATGTTCAGTATCTGCAGCCTACAGATTCTTTTCTCTCAAGAACGGTTACATTTCCCAATGAAAAATAGTAATCCTTCTTGGTAAGCATCTCAAGCCTCTTAACTTTCAGGATACTGCAGCTAAAGACTTGGTAAATATGTGGTGTTTTCACAATATGGATATAAATGGAATTTATTCCTTGATACTTGCACTGTGGGCTACATAAGATTAAATGGAATTGTGAATGTAGCTTTAGGATTCGTGATTCAAGTCCTTCAGTTAGGCTCTTACGTATAACCTGTCGGTGAACCCTTTTACTTTCATCCATAATAATGTTCCTATGCCTTGAATAGGCAGAGCATTTTTCCTCCCACAGATGGAGATCAGGGACCTATACTGGCCACTTAATTTCCCCAGATCCAGTTTGGGGAGAACCTGTTTTGTGAATTATGGGTAACGTTAAAATGAAGTATGCAGAGTTGGGAAACAGCCATGGCAAGTTTATGAATGAATGAGTAACAGACACAGAGAGTGAGAAGAAAAAGCAGAACCAGTGAGTCACACCACCAGGGGGAGGAGAGCAGTAAGCAGTGGGTCTGGGGAGTAATAAGCAGGGGTAGGGCTCTTGGGTGATGTGTGGACAACTGGCTCTGTTTAAAGAGCTGGAGAGAGTGTGGATATGGCCTTATCATAAGATTAGAGGATAAAGAATCTTAAAATGGCAAATATAATGTTCATGATGAGACAAATTTGAATTTCAAAGCTCATAATTTAATCTGTAAAAGCTAAACTGTATTCATAAACTTCAGATGTGAAAGCACCAAGACACAGAATAAATTGTTTCTAAGGGAATTATACATCTTTGGGTAGGGAGTAATTTTGATAACTTCAAAAAATAGTAATAGAGATGTATTCTCTGAATACATCTTCCAGCTGGTCCTCTACTTCATACAGCCAAATGCAATGTTTGGTCAAGGTTCTTAGGGGCTAAATATTGTATATACAAATCCACAGCAAAAATTCATGTTCAGAGAGATCTTTCTACAAGTTAACTAAAAAATTAGATATTCTAATTCTTCTAAGTATGGTCTCATACTCTACATGCTTGTTGAGTAAACAGGTATTAACGTCCTCAGTCCTGCTGCAGATCTTCATTCGCCTTTTCTTTGCTTCGTTTCAGATAATACACAATTTTAATTTTGTATTTTATGTTTACTGTATATACGTTTAGAAGAACTACTGTACCAAATACTGTTGGTTGCTTAAGACTATTTTTCTTTCATACATCTTTTCTGAAAGGGTTTTTAGTTCAGATACTTCTGTGTTGTATGTTTAGGACACACGGGCTCTCTAGCTAGTCCCAGTGGTAAATATTGATTAGTCTATTCCTGTGCTTTTCAGACGTTTGGCAATGTGCAGAGACATTTTTGATTATCAGTATCGGAGAGGGTGCTACTGGCATCTAGTGGGTAGAGTCCAGGAATGATTTTAAATGTATTACAGGGCACAGGACAGCACAACAAAGAATTCTCCAGCCCATATTGTCAATAGTGCTTATGTTGAGAACCCCTGGCCTGGTCTATTTTAAACCAGTCATGGTGGTCCCACTTTAAACTAGTGTTGGTTTAAGTATGAACATGCAGTGTGATTGTGGCTAGTGAAATATGAACAGAAAACTAAAGAAAGTTTCTTCTCAGTAAAAAATCAATGACTATAGAGGAAACAGCTACCTTTCCCATTGTATAATAATCATGTCTGGATGTAATGCTTGGAACTGTGGCAACTACCTTGGTATCATGATTGTTAAGAAAGACAAAGTTGATATACTCTAAAGAGCCTGATAGAAAAGATGGAAGAATCTCTGTGTGTGTGTTTAAATATCAGTCACTGTTTTAACCAGTTTGGGAACCATTGTGACTTAGGGTTTGGTCTAGGAAAAAAAAATTGTTTTTTCCTATTGTTTAAGCCAACTGAGTCAGAATTTTCTGTCAACATCTTGATAAAATTATTTAGCATTCACATTTTTCATAATTAAACTTTCAACCTTTATTGATATTTAGTTTCATTGGTTTCATTTCTCATTGACACTTATGTTCTATCTTTCTCATTAGAATTTTTTGTGTTGTGGAATTTTAGAGCAAGGGTACATGGGTGATACTTACTGATCTGTGTAAGTCTAGAATGTCTTCTTGTTCCTCTTATGAGAATGAGAGTTTGCTTGCATGTTGAATCACTTCTTGTTCAGTAAATTTTAGGTGTAGCTATTTAGTGCTGTATGTGTTTGGTGTACAGTATCTTCTGTTTAGAGTAGAGGAAAGATTTGAGGCCAATCTGATTCTCTTAAAGTTAAAAATTGAATTGAGATATTGTAAACTATAAATTTCTACTCCTAATTCTACCTAAAAGTCAATGAATTTGTTTGATATAAATACACACTTTTGTGTTCAGTTCCTTGAAGTGTTTTTTGTATTGTGTAGCTGGTAATTGATTTTCATTCTATTCAAATTTTTCTTTCTGGAAAACCTGTTTTGTGCATATTGAATTTTGGACACTATTATCCATGTGTCCTTTATAATTTTCATCTTTTTAGCTTGTTCCTCAGAGGCCTGAATTTCTCAAGTTTGTTTTCGGATTGATTTGTTTCTTGAAGCATTCAATTTTTCACTGCTTCCATTACAGTGAAAAAGGCAGCAGTCACACTTTTGAATTATACGCCTCTTTTCTGTTCTTCCATTGATCTCTGTTTATGACTACAGGTCTTGTTTTTATATGTGTGAGGTACCATGCCTCTGTAGAGGCTGTTCCAGCTAGATATTAAACCTTGACTGTGATTTCGATTTCACTTTCCTAAGGCAGCAGCATCTTGTGCTAGATTTACGTTGTGGGTGCCTTTGTGCTCCCCAATCCAAGTTTTATTGCACTTCCTGGAAACACCAGCAGATTTAAAATTTACCCGCACCTACCATCCCATGACGTAGCCTTATTTTAAGGCCCCAGTGTAAGTCTGCTCGTGGACAGGCGGTCCCTTAATGTACGCCCCTGAAGGCATACATACCTTTGTATATATTAGACTATGGGTGCATCAGTTCTTCTCTCACTCTGATCTTGCCTGTGCTATCTTAGAGACCTTCAGTGTTCAGTTTGGCTAAGTGTTCCTTTCTTTAGTTTCCAAGGAGGTATAATTTTTTTCCTTACTATACTCAAAAAAGTATTTGGAAGAACATGGGCTCAAGTTGCCACCTTGAATTGAAAATTACCATTTACTCCACTATAAGTTCAGCTTGAAATGACTTGCCCAAACTCATAGTAAGTGGCAGAGCCTGTTCTCAAACTTAGATCTTTTGAACCTAAAGTTTGTGTTTTTTCTCACTAAGCGAGGCATCATGCATAGAGGATAAGGATGAGGGCGCTAGGCAGGCTCTGTTATCTGGAGAAGTGGGCCCTTGATTGGCCAGGTGGGGAACTGCTATTCCAGGGCTGATTGGAAGGAAAGTAAGAACTTGAAAGGAGAATTTTCTAGTTTATTGCGTTTTTCACAGTGGGGCCACTGATTTTAACCACATATTTCATAATGCTTCCTCTCACATTTTCATCATTGCCTTAGCAATTACCATAACAACTTATTAATTATAGGAGTCACTTAAGGAACAATGATCACAGGCCATTTGCCCTCTGCACTCAGCCTCCAGTTGTCCTTTTGCTCCAGGGCCAGGATGTCTGGGTTCAAATATCCAATTAGCAGCCTCTGCAACTCCAAAACAAGTTATTAATATAAGTAGAGATGATGAGAATGTTTATCTTACAGAGTTGTTGTGAACATTAAATGAGAGCAACCTTGAAAAGTAACAGAGAGTGCATGGTACCTTCTCAGACATGTGGTCCTGCCCGGACCAGGCTTTCTTGTAGTTATTGGAGATAAGATAGTATAAAGGTAAAGTTGCTCTCCTTTTTGGAGTAGATAATAACTGAATATAAAAAGTGACATATGATGAATTCCTAATAAATATCCCTTTAGTACAATAACTATTGTTCCAATGAGCCTTCTAAATCCAGAAACTAACAAAACTATTAATAGGATGAAGTGTTGTAATGTATTTGGTATTTTCCAAAAATGTACAATTTTGTAAAGGGAGGCTTTTCTCAAGTAACAGCCAGTCTTGAAAATTTATGATTCAAGTAGTTTCAAGCAGTAATTCCATTTTCATTTTAAAGAAATTTAACCCAGTTTTGGTCATGTTTTTCAAGGCCTAACAAATTATTCTGGTAAACTCTGTCTGCTGAGAAGGTGAGGCTTTAATCTGATGAGCCGAGTCAGTCGGGAAACTTGACAGGGGCTGAGCTGAAGATGCTTTGATTCTGACATCAGGTGTCACTACAGTCAAGCGAAGGCAGAGCAGGCAAATGAGCAGTGAACTGAAGCTGAACCTGCAGGGAGAAAGGTACGGGTTTAAATTGTGGTACAAAGTACCTGGAGAAGAACCTGTAACATCAAGATTTGCATGTTCACATTGCCAAGGCAAAAAAGGAATATCTTAATGTATATATGACAACAGCATCTTTTTCTTTAAAATGGATTTAGGTTTTCTAAAATTGCTTAGGAACAACCACTCTTTTGCATATCCTGCTATTTTTCCCCTAATCAGTGGTAAATTGAAAGGGACCCGCAAGAATTTTCAAAGCCAAATAATCTTAATAGGTTATAAAAGAGAATTTCACAGACTAGCTCATTGGGAGTCTAAGTCTTCTAAAGAGCTCAAAGCTTAAGTTTTAAATCTTCCTTTAAATATTTTAAAATTATGTAACTTACCAATTGTTTCAAAAATTCCTTTGCTTGATGAAGATGTGAAGAACCCAACAATTCAGTGAACTGAAAAATATATTTCATCCTTGGAAGCAAGGTGTTTTTGTCTTTCTTCCATATCACTGACATTTGTGTGTTAAGTGTACAGTACATAGTTATCTCCACATTTGTTTATTTAAGCAAGATATTGACAAACAGTTGGAGAGAATGGAGCCCATCTAATGCTTCTTTTTTTATTAAAGTATCATTGATACACAACTCTTATAAAGGTTTCACATGAACAATATGTGGTTTCAATATTTACCCATATTATTAAGTCCTCATCCCCCCATTGCAGTTACTGTCCATCAGCATAGTAAGATTACTTGTCTTTTCCATGTGTAGTGCCATCCCTGTGACCTACCTATATTGTGATTGCTAATTATAATACCCCTAATCCCTTCTCCCTCCCTCCCCACCCCATCCTAACCAATGCCTTCCCTTTGGTAATTGCTAATCTCTTCTAGGAGTCTGAATCTGCTGGTTTGTTCCTTCAGTTTTGCTTTGTTGTTATACTCCACACATGAGGGAAATTATTTGGTACTTGTCTTTCTCCACCTGGCTTATTTCACTGAGCATAATATATCCTCTAGCTCCATCCATATTGTTGCAAGTGGTAGGATTTATTTTCTTTTTATGGCTGAATGATACTCCATTGTGTACAGGTACAACCTCTTCTTTATCTATTCATTTATTGATGGACACTTAGGTTGCTTCCATATCTTGGCTACTGTAAATAGTGCTGCGATAAACATAGGGGTGCATATGTCTTTTTGAATGAGGGATCTTGTGTTCTTTGGGTAAATTCCTAGGAGTGGAATTCCTGGGTCAAATGGTATTTCTATTTTTAGTTTTTGAGGAACCTTCATATTGCTTTCCACAATGGTTCAACAAATTTACGCTCTTACCAGTAGTGTAGGAGGGTTCCCCTTTCTCCACATCCTCGCCAGCATTTGTTGTTTCTTGTCTTTTGGATGTTGGCCATCCTGACTGGTGTGAGGTGATATTTCATTGTGGATTTAATTTGCATTTCCCTGATAATTAGCAATGTGGAGCATCTTTTCATGTGCGTGTTGGCCATCTGAATTTCTTCTTTGGAGAAATGTCTGTTCTGATCCTCTGCCCATTTTTTAATTGGCTTATTTGCCTTTTGGATATTGAGGCATGTGAGTTCTTTATATATTTTGGATGTTAAACCATTATCAGATATGTCATTTATGAATATATTCTCCCATACTGTAGAATGCCTTTTTGTTTTAGTGATGGTGCCCTTGGCTGTACAGAAGCTTGTTAGTTTGATGTAGTCCCACTTGTTTATTTTTGCTTTTGTTTCCCTTTCCCGAGGAGATGTGTTCAGGAAAAAGTTGCTCATGTTTATGTTCAAGAGCTTTTTGCCTATGTTTTCTTCTAAGAGTTTTATGGTTTTATGACTTTCATTCAGGTCTCTGATCCATTTCAAGTTTACTTTTGTGTATGGTATTAGACAAAAATCCAGTTTCATTCTCTTACATGTAGCTGTTCAGTTTTGCCAACACCAGTTGTTGAGGAGGCTGTCATTTTCCCATTGTATATCCATGGCTCCTTTATCATATGTTAATTGACCATAGTATGTGTGGGCTTATAACTGGGCTCTCTATTCTGCTTTATGGATCTATGAGTATATTCGTGTGCCAGTACCAAACTGTTTTGATTACTATGGCTTTGTAGTAGAGCTTTAAGTTAGGGAGCATAATCCTCCCAGCTTTGTTCTTCCTTCTCAGAATTGGTATGGCTATTGGTGGTCTTTTGTAGTTCTATATGAATTTTAAAACTATTTGTTCTAGTTCATTGAAGAATGCCATTGGTATTTTGATGGCAATTGCATGGATTCTGTAGATTGCTTTAGGTAAGATGGCCATTTTGACAATATTAATTCTTCCTATCTATGAGGATGGGATAGATTTCCGTGTTTTGGTATCTTTTTTAATTTCTCTCATGAGTGTCTTATAGTTTTCAGGGTATAGGTCTTTCACCTCCTTGGTAAATGTATTCCTAGGTATTTTATTCTTTTTGATGCAATTGTAAATGGAGTTGTTTTCCTTATTTCCCTTTCTGCTTGTTCATTGTTAATATATAGGTATGCAAGAGATTTCTGTATATTAATTTTGTATCCTGCAACTTTGTTGAATTCAGTTATTAGTTGTAGTAGTTTTTTGGTGGATTCCTTAGGGTTTTCTATGTACAATATCATGTCATCTGCAAACAGTGACAGTTTAACTTCTGCCTTTCCAATCTGGATGTCTTTTATTTCTTTGTGTTGTCTGATTGCTGTGGCTAGGACCTCCAGAACTATGTTGAGCAAAAGCAGGGAGAGTGGGCATCCTTGTTTTGTTCCCAATCTTAGTGGAAAAGCTTTAAGCTTTTCACTGTTAAGTATGATGATGGCTGTGGGTTTGTTGTATATGGTCTTTATTATGCTGAGGTACTTGATCGCTATACCCATTTTGTTGAGAGTTTTTTTTTTCATGAATGGATGTCGAATTTTGTCAAATGCTTTTTCAGCATCTATGGAGGTGATCATGTGGCTTTTGTCCTTCTTTTTATTGATGTGGTGGATGATGTTGATGAATTTTCTAATATTGTACCATCCTTGCATCCCTGGAATAAATCCCACTTGATCATGATGGATGATCTTTTAAATGTATTTTTGAATTCAGTTTGCTAATATTTTGTTGAGGATTTTTGCATCTATGTTACATCTATTGGTCTTTAATTTTCTTTTTTGTGGTGTCTTTGCCTGGTTTGGGTATTAGAATGATGCTGGCCTCATAGAATGAATTTGGAAGCATTCCTTCCTCTTCTACTTTTTGGAAAATTTTAAGGAGGATGGGTGTTATGTCTTCTCTAAATGCTTGATAAAATGCAGCACTGAAGACTTCTGGTCCAGGGGCTTTGTTCTTAGGTAGTTTTTTTGATTTCCAATTCAATTTCACTGCTGGTAATTGATTTGTTCAGATTTTCTGTTTCTTCCTGGGTCAGTCTTGGAAGGTTGTATTTTTATAACAAGTTGTCCATTTCTTCTAGGTTATCCAATTTGTTAGCATAGCATATAATTTTTCATAGTTTTATCTAATAATTTTTTATATTTTGGTGGTGTCTGTAATGATTTTTCCTTTCTAATTTCTGATTCTGTTTATGTGTATAGACTCTCTTTTTTTCTTGATAAGTCTGCCTAGGGGTTTATCTGTTTTGTTTATTTTCTCAAAGCACCAGCTCCTGGTTACATTGATTCTACTGTTTTATTCTTCTCAATTTTATTTATTTCTGCTCTGATTTCTATTATGTGTCTCCTTCTTCTCACTTTGGGGCCTCATTTATTCTTCATTTTTCTAGTTTCATTAATTGTGAGTTTAAACTGTTCATTTGTGGTTGTTCTTTCTCGAGGTAAGCCCGTATTCCAATATACTTTCCTCTTAGCATGCATTTCTGTATCTCACAGGTTTTGGGCTATTGAATTGTTTTTTTCATTTGTCTCCATATATTGCTTGATCTCTGTTTTAATTAGATAATTGATACATTGATGATTTAGGACCATGCTGTTAAGCCTCAATGTATTTGTGGGATTTTTTGTTTTCTTTATGTAATTTATTTGTAGTTTCCTACCTTTGTGGTCTGAGAAGCTGGTTGGCACAATTTCAATCTTTTTGAATTTTCTGAGGTTCTCTTTGTGGCCTAGTATATGATCTATTCTGGAAAATGGCCCATGTACATTTGAGAAGAATGTGTATCTTGCTGCCTTTGAGTGGAGTGTTCTGTAGATGTCTGTTAGTTCCATCTGTTCTAATGTGTTGTTTAGTGTCTCTGCCTCCTTACTTACTTTCTGTCTGGTTGATCTGTCCTTTGGAGCGAGTGGTGTGTTGAAGTCTCCTAAAATGAATGCATTGCATTCTATTTCCCCCTTTAATTCTATTAGTGTTTGTTTCACATACATAGGTGTTCCTGTGTTGGGTGCACAGATATTTATAATGGTTATATCCTCTTGTTGGACTGACTCTTCCATCATTATGTAATGTCCTTCTTTGTCTCTTGTTACTTTTTTTGTTTTGAAATCCATTTTGTCTGATACAAGTACTGCTACTCTTGGTTTTTTCTCCCTATTATTTGCATGAAATATCTTTTTCCATCCCTTCGCTTCTGGTTTGTATATGTCTTTGGATTTGAAGTGAGTTTCTTGTAGGCAGCATATAGATAGTTATTGTTTTTTAATCCATTCTGTAACTCTATGTCTTTTGATTGGTGATTCAGTCTATTTACCTTTAGGGTTATTATCAATAGATATGTACTTATTAGCATTACAGGCTTTAGATTCATGGTTACCAAAGGTTTAAGGGCATTTTCTTTACTATCTAACAGTCTAACTTAACTCACTTATTATGCTATTTCAAACACAATCTAAAGGTTTTTTTTTCTCCCTTCTTTTTCTTCCTCCTCTACTCTTTATATATTAGGTGTCATATTCTGTACTCTTAGTGTATCTCTTGACTAACCTTGTGAGTAGTTGATTTAATTTTGTACTTGCTTCGTAATTCATTGGTCTACTTCCTTCACTGTGGTTTTATTTTCTCTGGTGACAGCTATTTAGCCTTAGGAGTACTTCCTTCTAGAGCAGTCCTTTTAAGGTACACTGTAGAGATGGTTTGTTCATGGTGAATTTCCTCAACTTTTGCTCATCTGGAAATTGTTTAATCCCTGCTTCAAATTTAAATGATACTCTTGCTGGGTAGAGTATTCTTGGTTGGAGGCCCTTCTGTTTGATTGTATTATATGATTGAAGTATATAATGCCACTCTCTTCTGGCCTGTAAGGTTTCTGCTGAGAAGTCTACCGATAGCCTCATGGGGTTTCCTTTATAAGTGATCTTTTTTCCTCTTTCTGGCTGCTTCAAACATTCTCTCCTTGTCTTTGATCTTTGCCATTTTAATTATTGTTTGTCTTGGTGTTGTCTTCCTAGGGTTTTTTGTGTTGGGAAATCTGTTCACTTCCATGACCTGAGTGGCTATTTCCTTTCTCAGACTGGGGAATTTTTCAACAATCTTTTCCTCAAAGAGGCTTTCAATCCTTTCATCTCTCTCTTCTTCTTCTGGAAGCCCTATAATGCAAATATCGTTCTGTTTGGATTGGTCACACAGCTCTCTTATTATTCTTTCATTCCTGGAGATCCTTTTTTCTCTCTGTGCCTCAGCTTCTTTGTTTTCCTGTTCTCTAATTTCTATTTCTTTTACCTTCTCTACCTTATCTAATTTACTTTAAAATCCATTCATTTTATGTATCATTTCAGATACTGTGTTTTTCAAAATTTGTCTCTTGTGTTGATGTACTCCCTAAGATCTTCAATATTTTTCTGTAGATGTGAGCATGTTTATGACTTTTATTTTGAAATCTTCATCAAGAAGATTGGTGATTTCAGTTTCACTAAGCTCTCTTTCTGGCATTTTTTTCTTGTAATTTTGTTTGGACTAAATTCATTTGGTGTTTCATTTTTTTGGTGTTTCCTATGGATGAATAACTTTGTGTAGGTCATGCCTTCTAGTGCACAGAAGCTCTATGCTCTGGAGCTGCTGTGCACCTGCCACAATGGTGGAAGTCACAGGCAAGTGGAACTGGTGGCTGCTGGTAGGAAACAGCTTGGCTGGGAGAGTTTCCTGCCCTCCTGGCTGCAATGCCTGCATCCACTGCCAGGTTGGGGGCAGCAGGTGAGCAGGGCTGATACCTGCCAGTAGGAGGGAGAGGCAGGCTGTGTCCTTCAAACTGTCCATCTTTCTTTTGCCCCAGGGGGTCTGGTTGTGTGTACCTGTTCTCCACAAGCACCTGGAATCTCAGTCTCTCCGAGTATTCTGCCTATATGTGCTTTCCAACACCACTAATCTCCAGAGCACCATATCATGTGGGTTCATGCTCCCAGAGCAGATCTTCAGGGCTTGGTGTTCGGCAGTCCTGGGCTTCCACTCCTTCCCCTCTCCATTTTCTTCCTCCTGTCTGTGTGCTGGGGTGGTGGGGGGTGTTGGTTCCCACTGCATCATGGCTTTGCTACTTTACCCTTTTCTGTGAGGTCTTCTCTTTTCTCCAGATGGAGGCAATCTGTTCTGCAGTCTTTGGGTTGCTTTTTCAGGATTAGTTGTATTTGCTGTATTTTCATGTTTTATATGATTTTGGAAGGAGGTTCCTGCCTCACTTCTCATGCCAACATCTCCCCCCACCCCACTCTAATGTTTCATTTTATTGTTAAACAACAGGGTAAACTGAAATGTCCATCTTCATATAAGATATATTAAATTCACTCTCCCTTATGTCCTAGTTGGCACACACTGTTGGGATAAACTCAGAGTATTTACCAATTGATGTGTCATAGATACTGATGAATTACATGGATGCTAACTCTAGCTGTGGCTTGGGGTTCCAGGGGAAAAGAAATGTTCTCCATATATGTGTGAGGAGGGACTTGATGGTGAGCAATTGCTTCAGTACCTATTTATCAACATGTTAACAACTGAAAGGTGATATCAGAACTCCTGGGAGAAGATCACCCTTGTGTATATATGACTTGGCTTATGGAAGGCCTACAAGATCTCTGGTTTAGGCTTTAAGCACAAGTATACAAGTTCAGTCTTGTTTTCCTCTTGCTAATTGTACCTACTGTGAATTTGGAACAGCTTTAGTGATGGAAAGTTACACCTGGAGAAAACTGTGAAAGATGTAGGGAGAGGCTTGGTCTATACATTTCTACAATGTCTTCCTTCTTCAAGTGTGCTGGAGGTCTTGATTCATTTTTTCACAATTCTGATGGGTATCATGAGGTTAATACATTGCTGAAGATTCAGAAAGTATATTAGTATCTGACATACTGCATTACCTTGGTGATCCCAGGGAGTATATTGACAATGTGGATAGAAGAGTGGTTCTAACTACTGATGACAAGTATGATTTGTTTTAAGGTGTCTTGAACACTGATTTATTTCCTTTGTTCCACCTGATAACTAATATACCAGCTTGCATTTTATGCAAACTGTTTCATCTATATGGGTCAGAGAAGAAAGACCAGATTTTAAATGGGCTTGAAGGGCAGGCAGTTTTCTCATTCAAGGTGTTTCTACATCATTTGCAGTGCTTAGATTATGAGCCCATGGTAGTTGTCCAGCTGTTATTTGATATTTGATTGATACTTTTGTTTTCTGGTGATTGGCCTTGTTGAAAACAAATGGATGGATGCCATATCTCAGACCAGTGATTCTGGTTTTATTGAATTTGCTATAGTTACTGAAGCTGTTCTTTTGGACACCTGTATCTTGATGATTCAAAGAAAATTTACAGCTAAATTATCTAGGTTATATTAATCTTTATATTAGCATGCCCTAGAACTGCTAATTTTCTATTACAGGAAAGAGTGAAAAGTCTATATATGTCTCAGTCTGCTTCTGCCTATCTATTTGAACAATTCTGATGTGTCATACAATTTGAAAAGTATGAACATATTCTTTGACACTGTGACTTGAAGAATTAATCAGAGGGACTTTGTTTCAACAACATTAGGCCTATTGATGTCACAGTAAGCTGTAGTTTCTCACTGTTATGTAAAATAACTTTTTTAAGTCCAACATTTAGCCTTCTTTACCTACTTTTATTGAAGTTTTTTCCTCTAAATTTCATTGATATGTGTATACTTTTTGTTCCAATGTCCTGACAATTCCAATTTTTAAGGTTGATCTCATGGTACAATTATGGATTTCACAGTATAAGTTGCTTGTACCCTTGTCATGATGTGAAATTACCTTGGTCCTGTAGTAGCTCCAAGAATGCTACTATTTTAGAGCTCAGAATATGAAACATCTCACAGACCATATTAGGATTCTTCCTTTACATGGTTTCTGAGATTCAGATTAAATAGTTGAATCACCAGAGAGAAGCAAAGAGGAAGAGGTAACATAGATTAACATGACTTGGAAGGGATGCAAATGGGGAGGAAGGACCACAGTACCTAAATCCTGTGCTACCCAATATCCATGCTTCACACCCCTTTCTACTCTTTCACTCTTCCCTGCTGTTGACATGTTTATGAAAATTGAAGTTTGGGATGAGCGATGGGGCTCAGTAAAGGAAGGTGCCCAGAGTCAAGTTGTTCTATCAAAGAGCTATAGGACAAAATGTCTGACCAGCATCTCTCACTGAATAGCGATGGCTTTCAACTGTGTGAGGTGTAAAACATGAAGGGCCATTGTGAGTGTCATCAGCACATGTCTGATTTAAGGATGACATTACTGAAGGTAACATGATTTGAGCCTGAGCCTAAGAAATTTATATATATTTTTACACTTTTATTGAGACTTAATTTGTATAGAGTTATAGGCATCCAATGGACTGTGGTGCTAGGGGTGTGGAGGGCAGTGTGAGGAATGAATGAATTACAAGCTAAACCTTGTTTGCTGGAGCCTCGTGGTGTTGCTTTTGTCCTATGTTCTTCCCAGGAGATTTCCCTACCCTGGGAAAGCCTGAGAGACGGTTCCCTCATCTCGGGTCTGTTCTGATTGCTCCTGAAAAGGTAAATGTCAAGGGCCAATGTTCAGGTACAACTTCTGGTAAAGGAAGTCTCTTGGTCTTTGTGTTATGCTAGAGAATCAAGAGAAATGATGTGATCCAGTATGGCTCACTAGGGTCCATCTTAGGTGCCTGGGAAGAAAACCTTAATTTATTTAAATAGTGTTCATGACCCTGGAGCATCCCTTCTTCTCTTGAAAGGCAGTGGCGTTAAATGACTGAATGGGAATATGGAGCACTGGATTATGACAAGTCCTCATTTTATCTTTACTTCAGAGATAACAGTTCTTTATTTTAGATGAAATGAAATACTCATACTGTGTCAAATTTTAGAAACCAGGTAACTTTTACAAACCATCACATAGGATCCATCTGCCAGAAACATGTAGAATGAGCGCACCTGTGCCTTACTTACTTTTTCTTCAATTTCTCCTGCTGAATCTAGCTTTTTACCCAGAACAGTGTCAAACAGGCCAACGACTGGTTTTTCCCTTTACAGTTCATAAAAATATGATCATGAAATGGTCAGATTTTAAGTATGCTAATAGCATACTCCTTTTTCCTTTTCTTTACTACTACACAGACTGTCTCAGTAATTTCGCTTCTTTTTGTTCACACAAACCATTTTGTGTTTTAGGTTGCTGTTCATTCTGAATGTTGCTCAAGGTCTTGGTCCTAGCAATTTGACTCAGTGGGATATCCTTTTTCATTCTTAATTTTCTCAAAACAGAAACAAGGTCAAACTTGTATGAATTGAAACTTTGAATGAATTCTGGATACAAGCAACATTTAGAAGTAAAATCAAATTAACTTTTTAAATGGTGTTAATTAGGGTCATTTGAGTGTTTGTTTAAGATGACCTATCTCTCTATTTATTTAGTAAACCTGTCTTTGAAATGTCTTTTCCAAAATGCTGGGAATAATATAGCACTGTGACCCTATGTGTGATATATGGGTAATGTGATGAAGGATATGGGCTTTTGAGGAAGCCAGACCTCATTTGGTCCCTGATTCTCTTACAGAGCTGTGTGACTTGGCAAAGAACATAATTTACTTAAGCCTCAGTTTTCTTCCTTGTCTGACCCTTTCAGTTCATTAGGATTAAATAAGAAGTTTATATGAAGATCCAGTAAAGTGCCTTCCCCATAGAAAAAACCCTATCTATGTTATTTAGTAGTATTAATATGACAATTATGTTTTTAAGGCCTTATCTGTATGGTTATTAAATTAAATTTCTCAGGATTTCACAACTTTGGAGGTGGCTGACTAATGAAAATGTAGTGAACTTTATTCCAATCATGACATTGATTTAAAAAAAATTAACAGATGATTTCAAATTTCCTATCTAATAAAGGGATTAAAGAAAGTGGGTGTTGTCACCATCTTAATTTCAGCAATATGTTGGCAGCGCCACCTGCTGATCGAAAAAAACATTTCTGGACGAGTTTGTGAAGCAAGAAATGTAACCTAGTTTTCTTTTGTATCTTTTTCAGAATGGGTGGGCCATTCAGTCATTTTCTTCGCTTGGAAAATTTATTTTATTGACGAGCTTCGTGACATATACCTACAATAGTCTTTTTTTTAATTGAAGTATTGTTGATATACAGTCTTTTTTAGTTTCAAATGTACAACAGTTACCTCTATTATTAAAGCTTCATCCCCTTTAGTGTGGTTACTATCCATCAAGATAGAAAGATGTTACAGAATCAGTGACTATATTCTCCATGCTGTACTATTGTCCCTGCGACCAACTTATATTGTTATTGCAAATTACACAATATTCTTTTGAAATATCAATCACTGTCTTTAAGGAAATGATTCCCTAATGATGTCATCAACTTCTTAATCCACTTAGTGACTGACTTTTAATATCAAGGAATTAAAGGGGAGCTGAACTTGCCATCCCCAAAAATGTCTCTTCAGTGTAAAGATTATTTTAGGCTGGTTATTTCTAAGAAACAGACAAGGGAGAAGTTATGAAAAACCAAGAAAAGTGACCTTTCTGTGAGAGAAATTCGCATTTATAAGGGAAATCTCCAGTTGTAAGGGTCTCTCCCTCTCAGGACCAGGAAGACAAAGATGGGTTTAAATCTGTAGAAACTCTTTTCAGTGGAGTAGGCAGTATTCTAAATTTGCATAACCACCACCCTTCTTAACTGTGCTTTTCCTGGTAACCTCTCTGTAGGTGGCCTCCCCCAGCCTCCAACATCTTTCTTTTGTCTTATGCTGGAGACAATAGTTAAGGTGGTGGCTTGGGCCAGTTCAGAGTTACTCAGGTTTCCATGTATCAGGAGGTGTACCTGTTAATAAACTTCTGTTTGTTTTTCTCCTGTTAATCTGCCTTTTCAGTCAAGAATCTAGAAGAGTAGAGGAAAAATTATTTTTGTTTCTTTAAAGGATCAATTTCTGTATTTTAATGTATCTTTTTCACTAAAATAGAGAAATAAAAGGTTAATGAGAACCTGAATTTTGGATAGCTTTTCTAGCTCCCTCAGAGGCTAGTCCAGGCTGGGATTAATCTGGAAAATTTCCTCTATTAGCTTTCTACCCATCTTCTTCCTCCCCCCACCTTTTTTCTCTCTTTTACAAAATGAACTGTATGTTGAATATAGGCTGACAACAGGGACTAGTGTGAAAGTGATGCCCGGGATCTTGTCGGCCGAGTTGAAGAATGAACTTAGCAAACACCCAAGGTAGGAGAGCCAGGGAGAGGCTTTTATTGAGAGATACAGTGAAAGGACAGAGCTCCTGGCTTATGCCAGGAGGGAACAAGAGAACTTGGGTGGTGCGTTGTCTAGGGGATTTATAGGCAGTTGAGGATTTGGGGAAACTGAGGGCTTAGGGTGTGGGCTTGTATCACCTTGCCCTGCCCTCAAGATGGGCTGGGTTGTTGTCTGTTTGCTAGGGCTGTTTACAGTGAAGTCACAGTTATGCTGAGATACCTTTCTTTATTTGGGGAACACTCAAACATTCCAGGCCAAGTTGTTTCAGGCCTTTTGAGCTTTTTAACTGATCTCACTGAAGATGTCTCTATTCCTAGTCTGGTATCTTTACCCTAGAGAATTAGTGTGACCTTGGCTTTGCATAATGCTTAATACAGAGTTTCAATAGGGACTTCTTTGCACATTGTTACATTGCTCTGACTGTAAATATCCTGCCTTGCTTTTTCCAGAGGCCCTCACCCTACTGTGTCTCAAAAGGAGTCCTGGATCTGAGTCTAAGAAATTCTGCAGAGATGTCTCTGTTACACATCCTAGGCTGGACCCTTGATAGCAAAGGAATAACCTGGGTCCCAAACCCACTTGGAGTAGAGCACAATTTGGGGTATCTAACCGGTATAACCATAAATTGAAGTGAGTATCTATAAAGTAAATAAATTAGCAGGCCAACGGAAATACATTTCTAATAACCTTTTTTAATGAGGTAACATTCACATAACCTGAAATTCATCATTTTAAACCATTTTAAAATGGACAATTCTGTAGCATTCAGTCTATTCACATTGTCATGCAACCATCCCCACTGTCTAGTTCCAGAACGTTTCCGTCACTACCCACGGAAACCACACCCGTTGAGTAGCGCTCCATTTCTCCACGACCCTGGCATCCACTAACCTGCTTTCTGTCTCTGTGGATTTGCCTACTACGGTTATTTCATACAAATGGAGTCAGACAGTATGTGGTCTTTTGTGTCTGGCTCATTTCACTTAGCATGTTTTCTAGGTTCATCTATGGTGTGGTGAAAATGGGGTGGAATTAGAGCCTTCATACATTGCTGGTGGAATATAAAATAGTGCAACCATCAAAAAACCCAGCTTGGTTGTTCTCTCACATGACCCACAATTCACTCCTAGATATATACACAAAAGAATCAAGAAAAAAAAAGGTATTCACATTAGCACTATGCATAGTAGCCAAAAGGTAGAAACAACAGGAATTCGTCAATGGAGAAATGGATAAACAAATTTTGGTAAATGTATACAGAATAATTTTTATCCATAAAAATTAATGAAGAAATCTCCTTTCTTTGCCTTTGGGAAGTTCTTAGAACATAATCTCACTCCATCCAGTGCTCTGTGGCTCCCCCAAATCCTGGGATGATAGGGGCTTAATTCCCATGCTGTGCAGACTCAAGCAGACAATGGATGCCAGGTGACCCTGGCTTCAGGAGCTGGCAGGGGATCGCCCTATGCCGAACAGGAATTCAGTGAACTCCCCTTTCCTTCCTCTGTTCTTCCTTGCTCTCTGCTGTCTGCAACACAGTTGCTGTCTGCTACTATCCTCGCTTTATTGAATTCCTTCCTTACCTACACTCGTCTGACCTGCTCAAGAATTCTTTCTCATTCAGAGTCAAGAACCCTCCCCAGCTTGAGGCTGAGGTTTCACCTAGTGTGCAGGGAGAAAGCTCCCCAGATGCAGCTGCTGGGCAAAAAGTGGACAGCTTAGACCTGAGGAACTGACTGAACACTGTGCTCAAAACGTGGCTGAGGGTGAGGCGAATATGGAGAGTGTTTCCTGGGCTATTTACTATGTTTGAAACTTTTCATACATTGACAAGTGAGTCTGTTTTAGTTTTCTTATTGCCATGTAGCAAATTGCCACACACTTCATGGCTTAAAACAACATAAATTTCTTGTTTTACAGTTATGGAGGTCAGAAGTCTACAGCGAGTTTTAAGAGTTAAAAATCCAGGTGTTGGAAGGGCTGGTTCCTCTGGAGGCCCTGCGGAGCTGTTCTTTGGCTCTTCTCTCTTCTGGAGGCTGCCACATTCACTGGTTTATGGTTGCATCACCTCATCTCTGCTTGTATCAACACCTCATCTTCTCCTCTACCTGACCTCCCTGCCTTCCTCTTGTGAAGACCTTTATGACTGCACTGGCCCCACCTGGATAATCCTACACACTCTCCGTCACAGATCCTTGACTTAATCATGTCTGCAGATTTTAGTTTTAGTCTTTATAGCATTAAGTGGAGAAATTTAGGAAAATAAATGTAATTCAGTTTCTGGTGTTTCTTTTAGTGTTTTATTTGCCAGACTGCAGTTTGCAAACAATGTTGTTGCCTTAATGTTAAAATGTTGGAAACAAGCCATAAAAGGTCGAACACAGAGTAAGTATTGCTTGGCAAATTTAATGAAGTGGATTACTTACATGAATTAAGCAGTTCTAAAAGCAATTAGGCCACCCCAGGGGTTCTTTATAGCTTGTGGATTCATTAATATTTAACAACTCATCCTGCAGGAGGCACAGTCTTACTCTAGTTCAGCATATAAGTGGAAGACCCTCTTCTCTTTCTGAAAGAGCTACATGGCACTAAGTCTCAGAAGTTACCGTCTTACTAAGAGTTAGTTTCTCAAGCAAATCATTTCCCATTTACCTTTTTCATCAGATAGGTGACTCCTAAGCCATGAAGAGATGGGATCAAATTATACAAATTGTACAGTGGTCCATATGTGCTTCATTGGTTAGATCTTTCCTAGAGCCAACCTATCTTGGAGACATGGAATGTGGAGTGTTATCTATATAGGGGAGATTAAAATACCTTTTTTTTTTCTGTTTGACTTAAATATTTGCTTAGGCAGTAAGCAGGGAATATGGGTTATCTGAAATATCTTGTAAGTCCAAAACTTTTCTCTAGTGAAGGACTAATTTTTGTTTCTGCTTATATACCACACCCCCACCATTCCCCAGAACTATAGGACTTAGATCCTAATGTAAGTGCTTTCATATGCATCCACACACATGAACATACACACACACGTGCACACATGCACACAAATGCACATACGCTTGCCTTTCACATAGGTTACCTGTGTCTACTCCACACCTCCACCTATCTAAAACCCAAACCTGTGCTGGGTAGAACTTCCCTCTCTCTCTGCTCTAATAGGAACAATAGTTGGGGGCTTGGTGTGGTCTCTAAATCCCTGTCTTTTGTAAGCACACAAGAACTGGTGGCCTGAGCCTGCCAATAAATAGTCTGAGCATAACTTGTTATAAAATCAGCATTTTTTCTGTTTTCTTCAGCTAATGGCCATTTTTTCAAACAACACAACTCTCTGACACACTCTCAACCCATCTTTTACTTCATCTCAAAGCTGTCCTGGCTAGTTTTTTATAGAGTACAGAATGGTTATATGGGTGTGTCCCAAAGCTGCGTTTAAATTTCCATTTCCGGTAAATAAGTCTTTCAGTTTCAGTCCTTCCTATTATCTCTTTTGAGGTCCCAAAGATATTTAGTCAGAGTTTAAGTTGAAGGTGCTGGCTTTCTTCACTCTTGTGGTTTGAATATAATAAATGTGAGTTCTAACCCACGGAACCTGGGAGTGGGAGCTCAGACTGAATTCCACCGCTTTTTTTTATCCCATTATAGTTTATAAGAGGTGATGGCAGTATGATGGAAGTTGCCGAATTCCTATTGGAAATAAGCCTAGAGGGATGCGTCCAGTGACTGGCTCCCTAGCCGATTGCACAAAAGCTTCACTGTTATCATAGTTTGGAATCCATTCTTCAGTTCTGAAGTGTCAGAAATTTGACATAATTCTGGGAGCTGGATGTGGAGGGCTGATTCACAAAGCTCATGAGAGACCATTGTAAAAACTGCATGCAGAATTTATTACTTTATTATGAAAAAAAAATTAGTGTCCAAGAAGGCAGATTAAGGCAGTGACTTCTGGAATCAGACCTGTGGTTTCTCTGAGCATGTTAAGGACTTCTCTCAGCCCTGGTTAAACAAATGGGCAAAAGTGTAGATACACATAATGGGGCTATGTGCAGAATGGCTGAGAGAATTCACTCAAGGCATCTGGTTGGCATAAATGGGGTCACCTACTGTGCTCTTTATTCATGTCAGTTTGCAGTTGAGGAAACTGAGGTGTGAGGACAGTTGACCCTTGGACAGTGCAGGGCTTAGCGGCGCCAGTCCCACGTGCAGTTGAAAATCCATGTGTAACTTTGGATCCCCCAGAATTTACTAATATCCTATTAATTGACTGGAAGCACTTCTGTTCAAATAAACAGTCAATTAATGCATATTTTAGATATGTATTGTATACTGTGTTCTTATAACAAAGCAAGCTAGAGAAAAGGAAATGTTTTTCAAATTGTCACAAATCTCCAAAACATTTTGGAATATATTTATTGAAAAAAATCTGCATGTAAGTGGACCCATGCCATTCAAGCCCATGTTGTTTGAGGGTCAGTTGTACTTGATTAATGCCTGAGTGGCAGAGTTGAGCTGGAACCAGGTTTTCTGACCCTATTTCTGAAAGAGCTGTGTAGCCTTGGGTATCAGCAGTGAGCTGCAAACAGGTTCTTTCCACTGTCTGGAGCTGCTTGTCATGATCCCACTTTGTCTTAGATGAGAATGTGCATCTGACTTTTAAACTTGGCTGTTCACAAGACTGGAAGATGTAGTTCTGGAGTTTCCATCTCTTTTGAATCCTTTTGCTACCAAATAGAAAATGTTTAGGCAGTTTGACTTTTTGTAGACCAAATATTATTCCCAGGGCAGTATTTGCAAATAAAATGATGTGTAGCAGTTGAAGTCCAAATTCACTGATATGGCTTCAGACCTCCCCACTGCTCCCTTCTTAGTTGCTTCCTAACTCACTGCTGCTCACAGACATTTTTTCTTTAAATGTAACTTTAAAATATGCCTTTTGTGTTTCTTCTGATGATTGTATGTAAATAAAAACTAAAACATAATTAATCTCCTTTTCTGGGCACATGTTCTCTTCAGAAAAAAATTTCACCTAATTATGTTTTCCTGTTTCTTTAGGGTCTCTTCACCCCTTGGGCTTTGACTCTTGTAGTAGATGACTTTTGGGATGTAGAAGGTGGACAGCAGAAAACAGTAGGCAGGAAGCTGGGTTTGAACTCAGGAGATCTGGTTCTCCTCCCAGCTCCAGCTCTACTTGGACTTGGGCAGATCACGTCCCACTTTAGTGGTAGTTTTTTTGCTTGTTAATAAGGAATGATGTCAACTTTACCCATCTTGCAGCATTCTTGGGAGAAATCAATGAAACACTATAGTGTTTTAAAACCTATAAAGTCTGCTCAACTTGTTGCTGAGTGAAGCCACAGCTTTCAGCCTCGAGCCAGTCCTTTTCCCTGGGAGAATCATAGTCTCCTTCCTCTAAGTGGGCTGATGAGTTGTTCTTTCTCTGCAAAACAAAGGAAGGGGGCGAGAGGAACTGAAAGCATTCTGTAAACTGCAAAATGCCACAGGAAGAAAAAGGTGGCAACAGAGGATTCTGTCCCTTCCTTGCTCTCTGTCCTTAGGCAAATAAGTCACCATCAGGCCTCCAGTTCCTTCCCAGGGCCTGATAAAACTTTTAAACACTGTCTTTCAGAAATCTGTTCATACTAATATACCTAATTATATATATATAGTTATTTCTTTACAGCAAGACTTCAGACTCTTAAATACTGTGCAAGTGCCTTAGGACATGCTTTCCACAGCTTTAATGATATTTGTTTTTAATTGCTTCTTGAAATCTTCATATTTTATTATGTACAGAAATAATTTCCAGACATTCTTTGACCCTAAGAAATATTAAAATTCCTAAAATATTGAATAAACCCTCATCTATTAAAATTTGTTTTAATTTCATTTGTCAGAGTAAGGCATGAATTGGATGGGCAGGACTGGACATGAGGCTCTAGGAGGCATTTTTCAGGCAGTACCCCCTCTTCCACACAGGGAGCGTTTGACTTTGTAACCAGAGCAGGGGACGACTATATCTTATCATCCTTTGAGGCTCATCTCCAGGAGCAGAGGCCACATTTTCTAGTGTTTCCAATCCTAGATTTCGGATAGTTAAGAAAAAAATCGGACAAGGTGTCGATGTGAAAAAAATGTTAAATCTTATGTTCACACATACATGGGATGAGAACTGTTATAATGTGAAGCTGAGAATGTGGCATTTCACCTCCTTCCAGTACCGAGGTCCAAGTTGCTCAGGGAAGGTGGCTCATACCCCAGGAACAGACAGGAATAAGTTTCTGCAGCTGTGTGAAAGGGGCCCAGCCTGCATCAGTAAGGAGAGAGGTGTTTAAGTCTGGGGCTCATTTTTAGTCCCCTTCTATCATCATATCTATTTCTGATAATACAACGAGTGTATCAAGCAGACTTCCAACTGCTACATCTGGAACTTCAAACCGTAGCGGTTGTTTTTATTCTTTGGTTAAATTTTGGGGAAGCCCAACAAGCGGATTTTCTTCATGATTGACTTCATTTCTCAAAAGGTATGCTTAAAAATAGTTATCTCCCTGTAAACAGCCAAGCTGGTCTTTGGACGAAACCCTGCAATCAAGTAACATCTTGGGAGACTTGTAAGATCTGCACAGGCCACTTGGTGGTGCTCATGACAGAGCAACTCTCTTCTATAAAAAGACACAGATCTTCACAGCTGTGACATTTTAGTTCTGCTTTACTGAACGGAAAGTGGTTCAGTTCCAAATTTGATCCTAAATTCAAAACCACAGTGTACTATAAAACACTGAACATTCCTGTGAAAACAGATTGAGGTGGAGTTCGTCTGTACAGTTCCAGAACAGTTTCTGTCAACAGCCTCCTCTCACAAATAGAATTATACAATTAATGTGTGGCTAAAAGGTATTTTAACATGTCAAGTCCAAGCAAATCATAACCAGCACTCTCATGATCTTCTGTAGTTAGAGAAATGGTCAGAAAATTCTGGAATGAAATTTGTAAGGACCAAGGAACACAACCCCTTCCTCACTCAGCAAGTCCAGCAATGGCAAGGATTCAGAAACCCTAGGGAACAGGCAGAATATTCCTCTTAAATGAGTTCTGGGAAAACAAAATAGCACAACCATGGCAGTTCTTCTAAAAACAGTTTTGGTTTATTTATAAGTAAATACTGGACACCACGATTCATATTTATGTGTGTATCTATACATTCCCATAGAGGCCACTTGCCTATTCCTTTTCTTTTTATTGTACAGTTAAAGAAAATGTGATCCTTTGCCCTCGCACCCCCCCTTTGTCTGTGAACTGTCCATGAAAATCTAATTCCTTCTTCAAATAGAAGCAAAGTGATATTCTTCAAAAGCAAAACCAGATAATGCTCTGAATAAATGGCTTCTTGGTGAATTGTAATAAAATCCAAGCTTGCTATCAGACCCACAGACACGGTGTCTGCCTGGCTCTCCTTCCTCATCTCTCACTCTGCTTCTCTTTATTCTTTGGGCTTTGAATTCCCCAGTTTTTCTCAAGCTCCTCCATGTTTTCAGCTCCTTCTGGCTGCAGGAAAACAGACACATGCTCTTCCCTCTTCCTGGAAGGACCTTTGTCTTCCTTTGCACGACTCTTTATCCTCCAGTTTGCAAGTAAAATGTGGCCTCCTTGGAGACCTTCCCTTTTGACCTTACCTTCACTGGTTTCTCTGCTATTTTTAGATATCTGTTTTTTTTTAATAACATTATTCTGCATACCACAGGTTATAATTATTTTTGTGGTTACTTATTTTTAAAAGGAATTTTTCTCAGTCCATCCGAGTTCACATTATTCTCTACATATTGTGAATTGTGGACCTTGACCAGTCATGTGACTTTTCTGTACCTCAGTTTCCTCATCCGTAAACAGAGCATATTCACCTCATGGGGTTGTCATGAAGAATAAAGCATATATTAATATGTGAAGCATGTAGTGCGCTACCTGGTAAAAGGCCTGTCAGTCACTTTTAGTGCTGTCATAATCCACCTCTGGGTGATGGAACATTCTTCCAGTGGTAACTATTTTCCCTCTTTCCCTTCCTTCAGGGCAGGCTTTCCTGACCATCCTGCACAAACTCATGCCAGACCCCACAGGATTCTACTTCCTGTCCCATTGCCCTGCATTACTTCTTTCTATAGCATTTTAAAACTTTTTCTATAGTTACCTTTTCATTGTTGATATCTCTTTCTCACTCTAGTTTAAGTTCCATGAAAGTGAGGAGTTTGTTCTGTTTGCTGTTCTATTTCCAGGGTCATGTAGAGGCCGGTATTAGGCCCTCAGTGAATATCTGCTACATGAGTGAACAGTTAAGAAATCATTACCATCATCTTCTGTCTCCCTCTCTGTAAAGTAAGCAGGGGTTGTGTCTGTGTTGCTGACATGCATATGCCTGGCATGAATCCTAGTTACCAGCAAAAAGTACTCTAACTGTTTGTTAAAGGAATGAATTTTAAAAATATGAAAAAAACATTTTGAACTTTCCTGAAATCATAGAGGAAATCTTAGCAATAAATACATTAGTGATTATCACCTTTTCATTTTTTGATGGTAATTGTGATGTTTTATGGTCTGATCGGTTTTGTAAAGAACTGTATCAATTAAAAAAATCCTTTCACTCAAATTTTATTTTCTTAAATTCTCTTTTAGTCCAATTTATATACACAAAGAGGCATTCCCTGTCTGTTTTATACCTTTAGGGGAGGAGGATGGCATTATGCTCACAGTGTTTACCACATTATGATCAAATCATAGGGTTAGAGGGTGTTATGCTCAGTGAAATAAGTCAGGCAGAGAAAGACAAATACCAAATAATTTCCCTCATTTGTGGAGTATAACAACAAATCAAAACTGAAGGAAAAATATAGCAGATGCACACACTCCAAGAAGGGACTAGCGGTTACCAAAGGGAAGGGGTGTGGGAGGGCGGCTGGGGAGGGAGGGAGAAGGGGATTGAGGGGTACCATGATCTGTGCACATGGTGTGTGTGGGGTCATGGGGAGGACAGTGAGGCTCAGAGAAGACTTGCGCCTTGCTACACTGATGGACGGCGACTGCAATAGGGTATGGGGGGGACTCGATAATGGGGGTGACTGTGGTGGCCACATTGATTTTCTTGTGAAACCTTCATAAGAGTGTATATCAATGATAACTTAAAAAATCACATGAGGGTTACCAAGAGCTTGGTGCAATACACATACCTATATCCTGACTTTTTTTTTGAATTTCTACATATAAATTTTATTTTATTTATTTATTTTTTTATATATAATTTATTTTATTATCATTAATTTACAATTACATGTGCAATATTACGATTATTAAACTATCCCTTCATCAGGTCCCCCCCACCAACCCCATTACAGTCACTGTCCATCAGCGTAGTGAGATGCTATAGAATCACTACTTGTCTTCTCTGAGTTGTACTGCCCTCCCCGTGCCCCCCCAACATTACATCTGCTAATCGTAATGCCCCTTTTTCCCTCTTATCCCTCCCTTCCTGCCCATTTTCCCCAGTCCCTTTCCCTTTGGTAACTATTAGTCCGTTCTTGGGTTCTGTGAGTCTGCTGCTGTTTTGTTCCTTCAGTATTTTTTCTTTGTTCTTATACTCCACATATGAGTGAAATCATTTGATACTTGTCTTTTTCGGCTTGGCTTATTTCAATGAGCATAATACCCTCTAGCTCCATCCATGTTGTTGCAAATGGTAGGATTTGTTTTCTTCTTATGGCTGAATAATATTCCATTGTGTATATGTACCACATCTTCTTTATCCATTCATCTACTGATGGACACTTAGGTTGCTTCCATTTCTTGGCTATTGTAAATAGTGCTGCAATAAACATAGGGGGTGCATCTGTCCTTTTCAAATTGGGCTGCTGCATTCTTAGGTAAATTCCTAGGAGTGGAATTCCTGGGTCAAATGGTATTTCTATTTTGAGTTTTTTGAGGAACCTCCATACTGCTTTCCACAATGGTTGAACTAATTTGCAGTCCCACCAGCAGTGTAGGAGGGTTCCCTTTTCTCCACATCCTCGCCAACATTTGTTGTTGTTTGTGTTTTGGATGTTGGCCATCCTCACTGGTGTGAGGTGATATCTCATTGTGGTTTTAATCTGCATTTCTCTGATGATTAGCGATGTGGAGCATCTTTTCATGTGCCTGTTGGCCATGTGAATTTCTTCTTTGGAGAAGTGTCTATTCATGTCCTCTGCCCATTTCTTAATTGGATTATTTGCTTTCTGTTTGTTAAGGTGCATGAGTTCTTTATATGATTTTTTTTTTTGAGTTTTTAAAATCTCTCAACTGATTTCAATCTTAAGTTCATTCGTTAGAAATCTATTGAACATCAAGCATTTTCCTCTAAATTTTAAAGATGCCTTTACAAGTAAAACGTAGGTTCTTAGCTAAAGTTTTAAGGGATACCACTTACACCAAACATCATTCCTTCTACATCGTAAAGGCTGAGGGAGCAGAAACAGAAGACGCATTCTTTGCCCCCTCGAATCTCCAAGTGATTGGTGGGAGTTCAGACACCTGTCCAAAGAGAGTGAACCATATTAAGCATTACTTCCAGGGCTAAAGCATTGGCAGAGGAGTAGGTGCGGTACTACCATGCAAAGGAAGCAGTCCTTTAATTCTGTGGACCACAGGGCGCCCCCTCACATGGGGTTGCCGGCCTCTGGGGTTTGTGTTGTGCTGTCTGATTCCACAAGTCCCAGAAATTATTTTATAAATGAGTTGCTACTGCTTGCCTGATCAGTTCTTTAAATTCCTTGAAGAATTAATGCTTTTATGAACTTTGCTGCATAGAGCATTTTGATCGTCCAGGCTGGTTTCAGATCCGTCCACTCTTTATGTCAGATTCCGTCCTTCTTTTTTTTCCCCTAAAGGCTGTGATGTAACAGTCATACTCATTTTACTCTTACTAGAAACACACATCACAAGGAAACAACCATTCTTCCACTAGACCCCACAAACGGTTAAGAACGGTAATATTGGCACCTTTATGAAACTGGCTGCATGAAGAATAGAGAAAGGATTTTGGAGTTCATTTTTCTTCTTCCCCCGAAACCTTCAGTTCATTTAGGAATCTCAATATTTAATAATCATTATTTTCTGATTTTAATATTATTTTCAAGATTCTCTATGTTTGCCATGACAGAAGCAAAAATTAAAGTATTTCCTAAAATTGTAATGTATGCATATAAAATTTAAATAGTGTTAACATTTTTAAGGTCTAGGTTGAGTTGACAAATGCATTAGTTTTCTTTAGTTGAGTTTATTCTTTAACATTAGAGATGGCAGGCATTTCTGACTTTTTAAGTTGGTTGTGATTATAAATGCTTGAAACAAAATGAAGAATATGATTTCTGTTTTATTTAAGTAGTACCACTCTGTGCAGAGTGATTTGAACAGTTAGGCATACTTGCTTTTAGGGAGAGCTTTGCTTTTCTCCTGGTATCTCTGTAACTGCTTCACTCTTGCAAATGGGAGTATTCGTGTTTTCCAGTGCTGTTACTGGGCAGAGCCGGGAGAACACCTGGAGGCAAGAGTATTACAGGCTGTGAAGCCTGTGCAGGGGCTACTCATCGGGGCTAGTGGAAAAAGGTAGGAGCATGGGGTCTGTTGTGAGTTAGTTTTTGCTCAAAGAACTTTCTGTTTCTTCCTGCCAACGGTCCTGTATTGCTCTGATTTACTTTAGAAACAGGAGCTAAAAATAAAGAATCCATTTCTTCCTTCCTTGTCTCAGGAGAAATATGGCTGTATTTCTCAGAAAAGACAGGGAAAGTTGGTTTCTCTCAGCAAAAGTGGGAAAACAATAGAGATATGTCTTCTACCTTAGAAGAATAACAACAGAACTGTAAATAAATTACTTGGTGGATTAAAATATTGTAAAATGCTTTTAATGAAACTTTTTTTTTTAATTAAAATTTAGGATGGTAAGACCACATGAGAAATGACTCCTCTGCGCTGGGAGCCATGGGGCTCTTTATGTCCTTGTTTCTGTCTTCATGTTGCTTTTCCCTGGATTCTGAACTTTGAGGACCCCTGCGCTCAGACTGGACTAAGTATCCCAAATGTGTGATCAAAGAAAGCCTCAGGTGTTTGCTTTGATCCTGCCAAAAGATAAAATGGAAAAACAACAAAGAATGCCTAAAATCTTTTACATGAGGGCTTTGGCAGGTTTTCATGTGAGTCAGAAAACATTATCAAAGTAGTAGATGTTTTTTCTTGGTGCTGGTTTTCTCAGGCTTTAGACCAAAAGGGCAAATAGCAGCTGCCGCAGATGTGCAACAGGCTATGGAAATGGCTGCACTTTGAAGCCTGTACCTTGAAACATCTTTACCCAGGCTGGAGCGTTGCTTGTCTGCCAGGTAAACTGCTGGGGGCCGGGGGCAGGCGCGGCGACTTCTGCTCCACTGCCGCTTCCTGCGCCCTTTCTCTTCCTACCGAGCTGCTTCCCTTTCTGGTATCTACCTTCCTCTTTGCTTCTGGCTTCTCTTCCTAAGTATAATTCCTACCTTCCCCTATCCAAAATATTTGTGGCTGCATACTGGCTCATACTTTATTAAAATTCGAATATATATATATATTTACCAGCATCTATACCTGTTGAGTGGGAAGTGCATTGCAAAAGAACCCGTAAGTTATTTATAAAGTTGCTGTTGGGGTGATAAGATGCCTTCTCACTTATATGAGATTCTACCTTAAAATAAACTACCACTTTTGCTGATAGGATTTTGGAACATGGGAGGTAATGGGACCACACGTTTGGCTGTGAAGGTAGGGCTATATGCTAACTGTTTATGCATACTGATATTTCAACGGTTATAAGGTCTGAATCCAAACAAACCTCTTTTCTGCTCTTTAGGGAAGAAAAACAACATTCCCATGTAAACAAAAAATGCAAACGTTTACTGACCTTTGGAGTATTTTCTCACCTTGACATATGGCTAATTCTCCTCACGTGTGTACACTGGCAGTCCTGAACCAGCTATGCCCCTTCTAGGAAATGTTAGTAAGATGTTAACTCTCCTAGCAAACAGGCAGGAATGGATTTTGCCCTGTGTGTGTGTAGTTTATACTGTGGTAAATTTGTAAAGGAAAATAATGGCTTCCTAGTTAAGAAATTGCCAGTGCTAATGCTGACCAACCTTTTTTCTCATTCCTGATGAAGCTTATCCTTGACAAAACCTGGACCCAACACTTACCCAATCACCACGGGCCACTTCAAGCTTACACTCCCACACTGGCCACGCCACTTAAAAGGCCGAAGTGCATTGGACTGCTGGGGTCTAGAGCTGTTATGTACTTCTTGTATATGTAAAAGCTTACAAAAATCAAGTAACATATTTACATGCTATCACAATAACTCCAAACAATACCATGTAAATAATGCATGAACTTGGAAGAACACATAACATGATCAAAATGAGGAACACTCCCCAGACTGGGTCTGATTTTTGCAATTTCCTCAAAGAGTTCAGCTTTTTAAGGCTGCAGTGATGCAAATGTTAACTGTGCCAAGATTCTTCCTCTCTCAGTTGCCATGGTCATGCCTGCAGGTGAGGACACGTCTAGGCCACATTTGTGCTGTAGTTTTCTGAGAAGCAGGAAGGAGGAAGAAACCACTTAGGTGAAGACAGGAGGAAGAATTTCTTACCTACAGGCAATGAAACAATCAAGTTAAAGAATACTTGACAATTCTGTAAATACTGACAACAGACTGTTGGTTACCATAGGGACCTGGCTGGAGGAGTGGGCGAAGTGGGCGAAGGGAGTAATGAGATACAGACTTCAAATTACAGAACAGACTAGCCGTGGGAATGGATGTGCAGTGTGGAGAGTGTAACCGACAGTGCCGTGATATCTCGGTGTGATGGCAGGTGGTGGCTGGACTTGGCTGCGGCGAGCATTTGGTGATGCATATAGTTGTCCAGTCACTGTGTTGTGCATCTGAAACCAATATTATATTGTATATCAACAATATAATTTTTACATTCTAATAAAAAATATAAGTGAAAATATCTAAGATAGTATATGTAAAGTACCTGCCCCAACGCTATCATACAACACAATTCTATCTGTGGTAGGGCCTCCCCCTTTCTTCCTTTCACCCGGTGCATTCCTGACCTCTCAAGATAACTAAACTGGTTTTCTGACCCTAATCGTTCTAATGTCAAAGCATTTGTCACTAAAAAATCCAAATACAATGAGCGCTGATCCTATCATTGTGATACAGTATTTTGCAACCAAAGTAAAGAATGATTTGAAAAAATAATGAAAAGAAAAAACCAAAGACAAAAAAATAGATGACAGTGATCAAGGTTATGCATAGAAGGGGTTCTCAGTTATTATTTATTGAATGTTTAAATGATTGAGCACATCAATGAGTACTTCTTTTTATGCTTTTTATTATGCACATCTACTGAGGATGTCTGGTATTACCTCCAGCTCTTTTACTGTGATCGTCTTTCTAACCTAAGCTCCTTGTAAACATCCTCACCAGGTAGATGTCCACTTTTTCTGTAACTGTCTGCTTTCTATGTTCCTTACTTTCCCCCCATTCTTGTCATTGTGCTCAGAGCAGGTTAAAAAAAAAGGTGCGGAGGTTCCTGTTCTAAAATGTGAGGCTCCCAGGGTGGCTCGCTCTGCTATAGATTAAAACCTTCCATACCTGGCATTGGAGGACTTCCTCACCTAGAGCTTGGTTTCCTATTTGATGATCCAAACATAGACAGCTACTCCCAAGTCCTGCTGATGTACATACATTCTGACACATTGAAGAGAATAGAGTTAAAATATAAATGCATGTATTTATATACCCAAGTGAAGGCTGTCAATACATACTAGGCAGAAGAAAGTTATCAGCTACATGGAAAATACCACCCAGGCCCTCCTTCTGAAATTTGGAAAACATCCAAAATATATGAAAACCCATTCTGTGCAAGAGAAAAAACAAGAAAAAGAATAGAATAGATTCCAATAGAAACAGATCTAATTCAGTAAGCAGAGGACAGTGTAACAGCAATAATGACACAGAACCTACAAAAAACTAGAGCACAAGAAAGAAGTTTTAGGAGAAGTAACATGTCTTTACTAAAGTAAAATCTTCCATACAAGAATTGAAAGATAACACTGAGGAAATTGCCTAGAAAATAAAGCAATGACAAAAATAAAGGGAACTTCATAGAAAAGATAAAGAAAAACCAATCTACGTGTTATAACATAGGAGGTCCAGAAATAAGGAACAAAGAAAAGTATGGAGTAGGAATTTTCAAAGAAATATGAGAAAGGAATTTCCCACAGCTAGAGAGACCTGAGTCTTCAGAGTAAAAGGCCTACAGAAGGCCAGAGAAATGAAAAGAGGATCCACCTGGATTCACATGGGGGACATTTCCTGTAGAAAGGACAAAGAGAAGTTCTCAAATGCTTCTGGAGAGTAGGGGAAAATGTTCACACACAATAGGAAGAATCAGAACAGCTAGGAATCTTGGACACCAGAGAACAACAGATCGATGCCATAAAAGGTCTATGAAACAAATGCTCTGAACTTAGAATTTTATGCTCAGCCAAGCTATTAATCAAGTTGGAAAGCAAACTAAGATGTCTCAAAACACAAAGACTTGGAATTGTAGTTGCCATGTGGGAGAAGCTACTCAAATATGTTCAGAAAGAAAGGTAGGGAAGCAAGACAAAGGGAGTAAAGCAGGATTTCAAAGGATGTGATAAACAGTGGTGCTAATCCAGTAGTTTGGTTTAGTTAATCTTAGGATGGCAGTTGTATTGGTAGATTAGGAAAATAATAGTTCTAAAGAGTAGGTTTCACTGTTTTAAAGACAAAAATTGAAATGGATATGATTAAAATGCTGGATCATAGTAAAGACATGGTGACAAAGCATATACTAGTTTTCCTCAAGAAGAAAATAGGCCAAGTCCATGATAAACACAACCATTGCTCCAGAGTGAAGCGATCCTAAATGGGGCATAACATTGAAAAAGTGGTGTTGAGTACAAGAACGTTCTCTTCTGAGGGGCACAGTGGTAATGACATTGGACCTATAGAGAAGAGAATGTACTCCTAATACATTACTTGGCTTCTCTGTGAATGCTATATGCATAAACATGTATCAGGCAGGTTTCACTGTGCAAAAAAAAAAAAAAAACATTGAAAAGTCTTTAAGGGGAACAGGGTTTAAGGCAGAGAATTAGGTGCTTACAGAGTCACTAAAAGGCCTGGCAGAGTGAAAATTAAGCCACCACCTTTGCAGATTGGATCTAGAGGTCTAGAAGCAGCCACTGCCCCCGAGGGGAGAAAGCTGCAAGAGATCATCACAGAAGTTTTTAGGCGCTCTGCTGGCCCCAGGGCAGGGGACTGGCAGGGAGCATGGAATGCTACAAACATGTTAGTGCAGGCTGCTGTGCCAGCTACCACCTCTGCCAGAGAAAGAACGGCTTCTGCCTCCTTTCTGCCTGCCGAGGTTTCTCCAAGTACATCACACTAGACCACTGTAAATTGATTCTAGGACTCTCTTGGGGACTTGTCCTGCCCTTGCAGTGGCAGGCAGAGTTTAGAACAGATTGGAAATACATATGGATTATCAATAAGCGAAATCCTCCACGAAGGATAATATCAGTTAATTTATTTACAATTTTTAGAATCAACCTATAGACAAAATGGAAAATGTAAAAAATAGCTGTAGAAAAGAACATAAATGTTATCAATGTTTAAGGTAAACAGAATATCAAAGTATTTAAGTATGCTATTAACAGATGCAAATGTAACTAAGCATAACATAAAATGTACTGCATGTAACAGAATGTTACAAGAAATGTAAAAGTGTAATAGTTTTGAATGTAACTAATAGAAATAAAATAAATATTCTGTTTCTTAAAGCAGAAGTAAAAAGATAGTGACTTAAGTGCTTAAATCAAAAATTTTGCTACAGGCATGTTATTTTGAGTGGGAGAGGGAACTATGACAAAAAATAAAAACAGAAACAGAAGTAGGAAGTGGTATATGGGCTTGGGTGGGTAGAGGTGGGGCTCGAGACTACTGCTTTTCAGATTAAGATCCTTTTATAGTGCTTGGTTTTTTAAAAACAATATACTTACAATTGCTTTAAGAGAAAGTTAAAATATGAAAAAGCTGTTCTTTTAATATCATCAAATAAAGATACTGCTTCATAAAAAAAGATTTAAGAAAATTTACCCCCTCATGATATTCCTACCCTGATGGATTATTGAAAGTACTTTGCTTTATTTGGATGAAAGTGGCCAGGGTTTTGTTTTTCATTAATTAGTATGGAAAATGATTCCAGTGAGTTATTCTGCCTATGCACCACTTTATCTGGCCCCTCACTTGCCTCAGGTGTGTTACTGACAGTGATGTGCAGTTGTGGAGCTCCACCTCCCCTGCCTTTTGTTTTCAGGAAGGCACACATGCCATGTCTGAATCCTACTTCTATTTCAAGCAAAGGCGGTAGGACAGGATCAGAATGAATCCACTTAGATCGGATATTACCTGAGGGTACTGGGGAAGGGAGTTTAATCAGGAATCGTGAGTTGAGATGTGTGTGCCTAAATTGTCTTACAGGGAGCTTATATATGTTTATTTAAAAAAAAGTAAGAAATAATGCAGAGAAAAATAACAAAAGGAATGTGTGTGTCTGAATTTGTGCTAATATGATATACTTTGTTTTCCTTTTTAATAAGGTCCACTTGGTTGATTTCTGCCTTCTCTGTTCCAAGCAGTAAAGCTCCTGTAATCTACAAAACTAAGTTAGGTAGGAAAGAGCCATTTTTTCTCGACGAGCACACCAAAAGAGAGTTCCAAGATCAAATAAGTTTAAGAAATGCATGTTAAACATGCCAAAACAGACTCCCTTACTGCAGGATTTTTCAGGAGTCAATTCTAACATACATTGTGAATATCTAAGACAAAATGTGTGATATTACCAGTCCTTATTTCACCAAGCATTTCACAGGATTAAGATTCTGTGAGATGTGTATTTGAAATTTGGGAGCTTAAATTGTTCAGTCATGAGAAAAAATGTAGAATGGTGATGAAGACTCTGATAACATACAGGCAGAGGAATTGCCATTTGGGGACACAACTAAACAATTCTAAGATTGTTGGAAAATAGTCTTGTATCTCTATCATCTATCGTCTGTTTATCCATCCACCCAACTATCATTTATTTATCTGTCGTTTTCTTTTTTTGATGTACTGACTTTGGATTCTAGATTTACTTAATATGTACGAGCCAGTTAACTAAATGCAATTTTGGGATCTGTTTTACAAATAAATATTTCTTGATTCTTAAAAATAAAAAGTAACCACTTGTAGTATCCTAGTTATTCTAAAGCTGTTTTCCTTGATCACCGATTTCAGGACCAAGATTGTAAAAATTGTAACATTCTACCTGAGACTTAGGCAAATGAATCTATAACATTACCAAGAGATAAAAAGAAGTGTTATTCTTTAAATAAGAAAAACCTGATGTTACCTAGTCTAGACAGGACTTCCTTTTTGTTAACTGGAAGCGTTGTTGCAGGAATTGAGGGGCAAGGCTTGGAGAGAAAGAGTAAGAACTCACAATGAGAACATGAAAATAAGAAACCTCTTTGCAATGTGGTACTTTGTTCTCTTCTCAGAAGCAGCTTTTTAAAAGTCCAAACAAATTCTCCATGGAATGCAGAACTTTCTTTACTATTTGAAGCACCATTTTTAAAGAGAAGACATAGCTTACTGGACTAATATTTACTTGACTATTTCAACAGATGAGGCTGCAGTAGGTGGGCTCAGTGTAGTGTGGACAACCGAGAATGGAAACTTGTTTGTAACAGATACTCTGTTGTCACACGCACACACACACACACACACACACACACACACACACACACACACACACACACATACACACAAGGTTATTAGTAGAGGCTTTTAGTCCTAGAATGCCCCAGTGCATGCTGAAGTTTCTATCAACATATATGATTTTTCACCATTGGATTTCCCTTAAGGCAATTGTAGATTGGACTGTCTTGGATTGCTATTCCTACATCTCACAGAAGCTCATCATTTCAAGTTTTCTCCTAAAAAATGTTTTTCTGAGAGTGTGAAAATTATTGATGTGAAGCTTTTTTCACCTACTTTACAATGATTTTATTATTCATTTCAAAAGAAATCTATGATATTTTGTTGGTTATCATACAGAAAAATACAGACATACAGGTAAAATACAGAAAAAACAAATGAAAGGAACACAACCCATTAATTTACTCTTTAGTTGGAATAATGCAATGGTGTTAATCTTTTGGTATCTAAATACTCAAATTTTACTTATTTCTAAATGAAAAACACATATAGATGGCAGGATTCCATTATTTTTGTTTCATTCTCTGCCATAGGAATCTGGAAAGAGTGTAAAGAACCCTCACTTTTTCACCTCACAAAGGTAGCCAAACGTGCTCCAAGATTCTAATTTATGACTTTTGTGTTGACTGATCACAAAAGTTGCCAGGTACTCAGAAAATAATCTCCATTTATACTTTTGTTTTTGGAAAAACCTAGGCTGAGAAAGGCAGAAGTAGGCCACTCTTCAAAGAAAAGTGTTCTATGGAGTTTTTGCTGATACTTGGAAGTCTGTTTTTCCCTTGTGTGGGAGGTTATGGTTCTAATAATTTGGTCATAAGCTTTTCCACTGAAAATATTTTCACCACAAAACTAATTGACCATAAGGCTATTTTACTATAAAGATTTAAAAAAATGTTTGACAGTTTGGTTTGACAGTTCATTAGTTTCATCAGCTGGTTGAGTGTGGTTTCATTTCTCTATTAACGTAGTGCTCTCATAGTATACAAATCTTAGCCCTCATAATGGTCTGCACAGTGGCACAGAATTTTGAACCCACATTTCCCATAGAAGTTTGGAATCTCTATCAATGGACATGTGACGATCTGCCAAAAGCAAACAATGGTGTAGGAAGCTTTCATAGTGCAACACAAATCTCAGTCACAAATGTGTATTCTAGTATTTGGAGACTGATACCATTCTTAATGAAGGAAGAAATTTTAGCAAGAAAAGAGAAAGTGATGTTAAACAAATAGGTGAATAAACAAGCAAAAATAAATGTATTATACATAAAAGACACTAAAAACAAATTCATAGGTAGAACCCCCCCACACACAAAATCAATTATTTGCACAATATTGCTATGAATCTACATTATACATTTTGAATCTATTAAAATACTTTGTAGTTTGCAATAAAGTCATTTGAGTTCTGTTACTCTTTTTTCATGTTTCATTATGTTCTTTTTAATGAATAGCCCTCTTTTACGTTTTGTGACTATCTTTTACTGCAAAATTGCCTTTTGGCCAATTACTTATTTGGGGAAAATGTTTGCGGCAAATGCTTATGGCAAAAATACTGGACAGGGGAATAATGGGTCATAGGGCAAATCATGAAGGATAGTGAGATTACCAGTGTAATCTGGAGATTGCCAAAATCTGTACTCTTGGAAGGTCAATGAAGCTTTCCCTGATAACAGATTGTCAAGGAAACTCTGGGCCTATGAGCTTTCTAGTGAGTGGCCGTGAGAACCTGGGCACTGAGCATGTCAGTGGTGTCCAGTGGGATTGACGATAGAGGCTCCTTCCCAAATATTCTAAGTGGTGGTAAGCATTTGAGATTCTTTCAAAAACACTGAGGAGAGAGCAATCTTCTTCCAGCCACATATGACTTAGAATTTCTTGGCAACCAGGTAGATGACATTTGGGGAAGATTTATCTGATTTCGAGAAACAAAGATAAGCAACACAGCCTTAATGTTCCTCTTGGTTTGACTAAACTTTAGACAGGTTTCATCCAGGCTATAGGACCCTGGCTTCCCTTTTCTTAGAGTACTTATGTTAGGAAACTTGCAAGTGTAAATTCTTTCTCTGCCCCTTTGAAATTTAAATTTTCTGCAATCCGGGAATGTCTTCTTCAAGGACATGTAAGTCATGTTTTTGAAATGTAATCATCAAGAAACAGGGCTTCTTATCTATCAGTCTCTTACTAAGGAGTCTTACTTGGTAAACAACAATTAGCGCATACAGATGTCCTAATTAGTGTCTAACTTTCCTTCCCTAGCTCACCCCAGGGCTTAAAAACAACTCTCTTGCTTTTTGTTTCAATGGAGTTGAGTTCAATACGTCTTTCCCATTCCAAGTCTTGATCCCTATTGCAATAGTCTTGAATTAGGTCTTTCTTCCCATTTTTAACAAGCGTCAGGTGCAATTTTTCTCTTTAACAAAGAAATGTGACATTACTTGCAGCAGAATATTATGGAATGCTTTATTTCTTCCTCCCTCCCTTTTTCTTCTTCCCATCTTCTGTCCCACCTTCCTTCCTTGCTTTTTTTCCTCTTTTCCAGCAAAACCTCTGGACAGATTTACTGAGTCGTTAATTCTGGGCTTGTTTTCTGCTGAAGGAGATGTGAACGATTATCGTGTTCCTTACATCTGGAGAAACAACTAGGCCTCTGTACTGGGCTTCCCTTGCCTGAGGTGAAATAACTATTTTCAGTGTTTTAATTGTGGAAAAATAAGTCTTCCTACAGTGTTGTTGTTTTTTATTTTTCATTAAATGGAATCCAGATAAGAAGGCATTAGAACGGTGCCTATTATATAGAAATATCAACCATTAGAGTAGTAATGCTAATGATATTAATTACCATGCAAAAATAAGTCATGAGAAATGGACACGTTTATCTAGTCACCTTGGCAAGTTCCAACATCTCTGAGCTTTAGTATTTCTATCTATAAATAATACCACATGTATATAGCACTTCTCCAATGGTTCTGGTTCTTTTGGAATAATAATAAAGTAAGATTATATATGTGAGAAGCAATCTTGCAAGAGGATGACGCTATGTCATTGCCATTCTCCACCATTTCACTGCTTATTGGAACCTCAATTTAAAAATGGGGAAGGACAATAAAATAGAAAAAGGTCCAGAAAAATTAGTTGAAAATTGATAAAGGCTCTGTATTAGATTTAATCAGACATAAAGGAGATTAACATTTGAGATTTTTTTTCCTAATATAAAAAATGAATGAAAGAAGTAATTGTGAAAAGAAAAAAATTAAGCTAAATTGTTTCAAGAAGAAATTTTAAAAACTGAAATAGACCAGTATTTACAGTGTAAAAATAAAATAAATGTATATAAGGAAATTTCTGTCAAGTATTTAAGGAATAGATAATTCACAAGCTATTGAAGCTGTTCCAAGGGAGGGAACAAAATGGTAAATGTTTCAAATTTTACTGAAGTCACATATAAGTTCATTTTACTAAAGGTTAATATCAATATTAAACACAAAGAACCTCTATTCCTTTTCAGCAGAGAAAAATTAAAGACTAACTTTTTTTTATTAATACCTTATAAAAAATCCTTAATAAAATGCCAGCAAACTGAAGTCCTCAGTAAATTAATTCAGTCCAAGATCTTAGTTGTAACAGCAGAATCCTCTCCGGCTGTGGCAGGAATGGAGGTATGAAATGTGGCTTACAGAATCTCACGGGCAAAGGCTGTGTAGCTGGGGCTGCTGCCCACACTCAGCATTGGGGCTTCTCCGGGGAAGACTCTCTGGTCCTACTACTGGGCACTGGTTCCATGGCTGGGCTGCTAATGTGGAGCATGCAAGAGTCCCACCACTGTGCTTTTAAAATCTTGGCGTCCCAGCCATCATCTTTGCCAGATAAGAGTTTATGAGATACCTGTGTCTCCATGGCATTTGCTTATTCCATATGTATATCTGATTGGCTGATCCTAGGATATGTGTTGGCATGCCTCTTTGTAAGGCTGAAGAAATGAGTTTCCAGCTTCTAACTTGGGGATTCTCAGATTCAGTAATGTGTAAACTTTCCCAAACATAAGAAGATTGTGCAAAAGCTGCTCACTATATGAACCAAGTAATGTAAAGTCCATAACTCCAGGATAATTCAATATTGGGAGAATATGACAAAATTAATCACATTAAAAATTCATGTGAGAGAAAGAATAATTAGGTAATAAAAGAAAACATTGAATTAAATTCAATATCAAATACAGATGAAAAGTCTTATTAGAGTAGGAAGAGAGTTTTTTTTGACATAATATGGAATATTTAGCTTAAAATGAGAGCCAACAGTATACCTAATAGTGAAATATCAAAGGCACTATTTTTATCACTCCTGTCATTTAATGTCATTTGAATAAGTTTAATCATTGCGGTGAGAACTGTGACTTGTAACACATGGATTCTGAAGAAAAAAGTATCCATAGTTGCACATATGTTTTCTTCTTTGAAAAACCAAGAAAATCAACTGAAACAAACAAACAGCTAACGGGCAAATTGGCTGCTTAACAAGAAAATAAACAGAAATAGAAAGCTTCTCAACTTAAGTAATGTGTGGGAAATATTGTAGGTTGGAAAAAACATTCAAAGAATATAAAATGACAAAGATTAAATTTAAGGTTATGCTACAAATCTTCACTGAGGAGAATAAAAGATTTCAGTGTGTGAAGATATATCTAATTTACTTGGATTAAGAGACTTAATTTTATTCAAGTATCAGTTCTAACCAAGTTATTTCACTTAATGTAAAACAGGGAAATTTTTGGAAACTGACCGAATAATTATAAAGTTTACTTGTATGAATTAAATTTCTGTGCTACAACTGTTCTTCTCAATTTATCAAGTGCTACCAGGAATTTATGCTGACAGTACAGCATCACTATTCATGCATTAAAAAACAACAACAAAACAATTTGGATAAAGAAAGTGTAAACAGACAAAAATGTAAAAAAACAAACAAAAAACCCCTACTCTTTGAAACTGCTGCTTAGAAGAATTTAAGCATGTATATTTTTATCCCCTCCAGTCATCATGGGCATTACAGTGTAGATTTTAAGTAATTTCACCAAAATAAGGAAAAGCATTATAAAGTCAAGTCATTTTTCATATCCTCCAATATGAGTACTTTCTGCTCATGTACTGTGATTCCTGAAATTTTTTGTTTGGAATGATCTGGTAGACTGAAACTGTCAAAAATATATCAGCTATTATTGAACTTGCATGTCATCATGGAGTATATCAGGCATTGCAAGGAATGAGTAGCAATGGCAAAGTCATGGGCATGTCTGAGGGAGCTTAGTTTTTCAAAAGTGCTCATCATTTTTAGGATGATGTGACATAGGCTTAGCATAAACAATAGATAGGAGTCTGCTGATCAAACATTTTAATTCCATAGCAGCATTAAAAAAAAATGATAGGTTATGTTTAGACTTTACTTTCTTATGTGTACTCTAATAATCATATGATAAATCACTACTCTATTTAAAAAAAGTTCAATTATATACACATTGTTTTAAAAGTCTGTGAAGAAAAGAGAACATATATATATATATTTGTACAAAAGCTAGTCACTATGTTTTCTAAATCTAAGGCTTATTTAATTGGTTCTTCTAACCTGAATCTACTTAATAAGTTATTCTTTTTTCAGTCTTCCTGTTTATGTAGTTTTCGTTCCTAAGCTAAGATTAGGTAAAGTGAAATCCTTAGCATTCTAAACATATTAACTTGTATATAAACAGGAAGATTGAAAGGAGGGTAGCTGGACCAAGGGTTAAACTACTAATGAATTATATCTTAGATTGTAAAAGAAAACATCATTAGATTTTGTGATCAGAAAAAAATCTTTAAAAGATTTCCTGTAGGAGCAGTAATAAGACTATGAAAATTCACAAGGTGGATAACTTAGGGTAAGCATAGTGACTCTCCTTTTCAAAGTTTTTAGACTTTGAGTGAGTTTTAAATCTAGGGCTATAAGTATTGGTAAACTGTCTAGCCATGGCTTTTGTTAATTGCTCATTTGTTTGTATATGTGATAACAGAAATGGTGTTACTGACCTAAAGTGGTTTGCTCATTGTGAGGTATGATTACAAAATTTCATTTGTCATATGAATGATGATTTGCCTAGGTATTATTTACTTCGAAAAAATGAACAGCATTGTGGCACATATTTTCAATGTTACTGGATAAAATCAGAGATATGATAGCTATAACAAATATTTTCTCCATAAAGCATGCAGTAGTTGAACTTGACATTTACCTGTGATCTTGGATGGCAGTGCATATTATTTTAACTCACTCATGTGGTTGTGTATGTGTTTTTCATGAAGTTATGGAAAGAACTGGATTACTCTTCCATCCTGGGAATCTTCCTTTCCTGCTTTCCATAAACGCACTCATCATATCTTTTGTTTCATTAAACTGAGTACATGTGTGGGAGAGAAAAAGAGCATTCCTAGGGACAGTTTGATTGTCTAGCTCCATGTAATTTGTCTTAAATTTAGGTTATGGAAGTTCAATTTATCTCTGGCTTTCTCCATCTCCTGTTTCATGAACAACTACTTGTAGCCAAGGAAACGTAACTTTAGTTGATTTTCTCTAGCAGGAGGAGAAAGAGTCTCTGCAATGGTAGCATCCCAAAGATTAAGTACGTTGCCGCTCACTCTCACTGTCTCTGTTCCAAAGTACCAAAGGCAGGTAAACCTGTTTGCATTGACCATAAACAGAAATGGATTCCTCATCCTTGGGTATTTCTTCAGCAGTCATGTGAATTATTTTGTTTACAGTTTTTGGCTAAGCTAGACATGAGACTCAATTGTATGGAATGATCAACATCTATAGCAAGAAGTCCATTATACTTCATTCTATTTTTCAGGCAAGTGTATCTTCCCAAAGACATGATTTTATAGCCAAATTTCCCACTGTCCTCCTCCACCAGAAAAAAAAAAAATGAAAACAAAAATCCTTCAGCCAACATTTGGAAATTTTCTTAGGTATGGGTCTTTCTTAGTAATCTTTGTCAATGTTGAAAAATGTTGCCCTTGACATATGGGATATTTTATGCTATGTGAAGCCTGTAAAATCCCAGATTTTTGCTTAGCTGCTCTGTTATTGTCTTTTAGACAGTGATGCACAGCAAAATGTTCATTGCCCTTGAAACTTGGCTCTTGAACTGTAATATGAAACAAAAAGCTGGGCTCACAATAAGAAGCTATGTTTGAAAAGGCATTTCCATGAAAGGACTAATTGAAAATATATGACTTCATTTGTTACATCTATGGTAATGCATTGAGTCTGTCCAGTAAATGTGCTGGGATGGCTATTAGCCTTTCAGGTATAGCCATGGATCATTGAGATTGGTTCATTCTTGTCCCTAGAGAAAGTAATATGTGTGTGTGTAAAATGAGAAGTATACAAAACTGAATTGTAGTTAAGATTTTGAATCAGGTCAGAAATACTGATAGCCCTTAAGACTTTTCTTTTTAATTTCCTTTAGGAAGGATAAAAATGCACATAGGAAACAATTGTGTGACATGAGGGATTCCCCCCGGGGATGAGTATCTCCTTCAGTGCTCTGTGTGTTCCTGTAATGGGAGTGATAGAGGCCTGGGTCAGGGACAAAATTGGTTCCTCAGAGTCATTACAGGGTAACGGTGGTAGGCGCAGGCATTTTTAATTTAAAAATAGAGACAGTTGAAAGTGCAGGTTTTATACATGCTTGTTAATTAGAGTTTGACTTTTTGGAGTTAAGCCCTCTCTCTCGTGCTTAACTCTCATTTTGGATCCACTTTCTGCTTTTCTCCCATGAAGCTTAAGAAGACTCTGCGTCTGGCTGCTGTTTGGGAAGCCACAACTTGTTCCCTCACCCCCAACCCAATCCCAGCCCAGTGAGCTCATGGAAAGCCCAGCAGAAAGGAGACCTGTGTGGAATTGTTTTGACTACTGTTCATGGCCGGAGGGAAAAATACCTTCCTTCCTCAGTGTTGTTGGATTAAGTTCACCTTTTCTGGTTCTCTCTTTTAGAGTGCTACAATCTCATGGCCCTAGATTGGGTATTAGCTGAAGGGAATGGAGGCAGAAAGTTACTCCGCTCCTTTCTGGAACAGGGCAGAGGGGATGCAGGTAGGCTTAGGCCTGTCTTCAGTCTAAAGGAGCACTTTGCCTCCAGTAGTCTAACACACATGCCGTATTAGGAGTTTCATATATGTTTGGGTCAAAGTCTCTACTTCAGATTTTGGATGTCCTTATTTTTGTGCATGCATGCACGCACATGCACATTTACACACAAACAACTGTAAGATCTGAAAGGCCCATTTTGCATGTGGGTCAGGCTGTGACAGCTAATAGTAGCTTAGGAATCCTGACCATTTCTCTCCATCTTGGACATACCCTTAAAATCATATAACTCTCTCTCCTAGAGATTCTGTTAGACACTTAATACTTTCTTGTTTTACTCTTGCACATATTCAAGATTTATCTTCTTTATTAGCCTATATCCTATTTGGGAACTGGATCTATGTCTGATTCACCTTTAATTCTCAACAGTGCTCACACAGAATTGCAGCTGAAACATTTATTGAATGGTTAATAGATCCTTACAGCAACATTTAGACAAGCCCTGAGGAAATAAATATTCATGATAAATTGACAGTTGTTTTTTGATTGAGCAACTTTGATTGGCTATCTATAGAGATAGAGATTAGATTTGATCTCTCAGTAGTACCTGCATTTTTCAGAAAACATCTTATAGAAAATTAGACTCATGCAAAAGTAAATAAGAGTACAGTGAGTCTGATTTATTCATCACCAAATTTCAATAATTATCCACATATGAGGAGCCTTATTTCATCTATACCCCCATCCAGTCTCCCCAAACCCAGTCATTCAATACATCTGATTGTGTATGATTATTTTGAAAAAAATACAAGACCTTATTTCATTTTTGGTATAAACATTTCAGAATACTAACTGTATTTTAAGTAACATACTACTACCAACTTTTTAGGTTCAATATGTAATATTCTTCTGAAAAGATAGAGTATATCATAATGCATGTATTTACTTATTCAGCAAAGTGGGTGTTGTATAGAGCTGAGATGGGGACCTCAGAACTTCACTGTGAATCCTATGGTGAAGCAATTAGAATCATGATGACTTAGCTGTACAAGATGAAATGATAGAAGAGCTTAACATACAATAAAGGGAAGTTCCACGTGTTCTTTGTTACTCATTTGAGTGCCAACATTCCAAGGTGTGGAATTAATTTTTCCAGACTATGCTCAAGTTTAGTGATGACCTGTGGTGTCCAATACATCAAGTGATACCCAGTCTTGGGTTTGCATCAGGCACCACTGCCAACATCTGCAGTGGCTTAGAGTAAACCCTAGAAACCACAGTGAAAATCCAAGTGGAGACAGAATCACAAACTGCCCTGGTGTCCTCATGCATAGCAATCTGCCGACCAGTGGCAGTAGGGCTTTCTGTGACTCAACTTGGTGGATTCACCATATTTTCTAAGCAACTCTTGAAAATTCTGTTAAAAATCTTTGTAGGCATCACATTCAGGTCTCTTTAACATTTAGCAGTGTCTATAGGTTCATAGTAGGTAGTCAATACCTATTTTCTTAATTCAGTGGTGAATGGAAATAGGATTAGATGTTGAAATCAGAGCACAGTGGGTACATTGAAGCATTTTGTGCAATATGCTTAACTGCTGATTTTTAGAAAATACAGAAGCAGAGACGTATTTTGGGCATGTGGCAAACAGCAAAAAAGATGGATAGCTGCGTTTTAATATTATGCGGTCAAATACACACACACACTTTCCCTCTCTGGATAGATTTATGTAAAACAGGTGTATTTGAGATGTAGAATGGATAAATAGTGGCAGGTGGGAGCCTGACTCCTAAGCGGTCTGAGAAAATCATATTGATGGATTCCTTTCAGTAGAGGCATGGATATAAATAGATTTCCACTGAGAAGTTTCTCCTGACAGAGGTTAACAAGTGATCACATTACCATTCATCATATGGTACTGGGAAAGAAGGGGGGAAGAGTTTGATACAGATTTACTATACAGAGAATTTTTGTGTGATCTTACGGTCCCAGGGTACTTATTTGCATTATCCTCATGTAGATTTTTGCATTCTTCAGGATTAATGGAATTATTATGGCATTGTTAGGGATGAGGGCAGAGGGTTTGGACATATTTGATGTATATAATTGAATTCTACCTATCAATAAATTATCTTCCACATGGGCCAAAAGAGCTGTGAAGTGATCACTTTATTAAAAGATGCAGAAATGCCCATTATTGCAAAGTAGAGCTCTGGCTAAAGGGCTTGTTGGCATATATGACTTAAAGTAAGGCCTGAGTTAAACTTCCTCCTCTGTTGGCCCTTCTCCCACCCCCTTCTGAAACTTGGGACTAGTATGTTTTGATGTGCTGAGGAACAGCCCTACGTGGGGCTGTAGGAAATCTGGGGGTGTAAATGGGAACAGGCCTCTGAATGGACATTCTGACTCAGCTCTTTAGTTCTTCCACAAGGAGGGCAAGAACAGTTTCAGATGGGGATGGCTCATAGGACTTGGCCTTGTAACACATAGTGATCCTGCCCAGGAGTCGCCATGACCGATCAATACCTGGATTTCTGTCCAATCTGATGAGCAACTCCTATTTTGTGGAGGGGAACTAGGAGGGAGGTGGCAGAGACATGAAAGATATATAATATAGCTTCTCTTTTATTATTCATTAGTCATTAATAGTTATGCCACATTAAAACTGTCTATAACTAATGTTTCTCCAGGCTCACCAGCCTATAGATACAAATAAGGTCACAGAACATCTATATGCATTTCGTTGGTTTAACACTTATACCTGCTAAGGCAGAAACTCTATTCCCCTGAACAGTATCTCCAAGTAGTTTTGGAAACAGCTAAATCACAAGTGCAGTACTCCTCTACTCTCTATCCATTCTATTCTGCTGCTCAGAGAGATGCTCCATCCATTTTTCCTGCTGTTTTTCTGGGGACAGTGCCCTTTTGACATCCCTTGTGTTCAAAGGTATCAGAATTTCCTGGCAGTTTGCCATGGAGTGAGGAAGAAAGGCTCTTTCTGTGAGGTTTACACTGTACTGGACGCTGTGTCAGCACTGCCTGGACTCGAGTGGTTAATAAAACTAGTCTCTGTGCTCTCAAAACCATCTTTCAGATTAGGACCCCCAACGTGTGTCCAGGCTCAGCTAACTATTGCTTGAAATAACAGCCATCATTGTGGTACTCAAAATCCCTTCACTTCTCCTGACACTAAGGTTCTGTCACTGGCTAACACATACTCCCTCACTGCTGCTTTTCTTTGTGCAAAGGGTGTTCTGAAAAGAGTTTCATTTGCCTTCCTGAAAACAGATTTCTACTGGGTCACCTCTATTTGAAGCCCAGCAGTGGACAAAGCTTCAGTTTGTTCCCTCTTGAAGTCTTTTCAGGCCCACTGCAAATGGCCTTAGGAAGGCTTCTCTCCCATCTGTCGGTTTATCTGATGTGCTCAGATTCTGAATTCCAAATTAGACTCAACTAGGACACCACTGAGGTGACTATGCTGTGCCTTCTCTTTCTCAGACCTGTCACTCAGAACATCCAACACGCCTGATTCCGACCCACAGAATCATCCCACTTGCACACCCAGTCCAGCAGATGGGTCTGCCATTTTGCTGCCCTGACTGCTCCAGAATTTAGGGTTTGGAGTGAATCTTATCCTGGACTACATTATAACTTTGGTAATACGTTTCCTGTGTCTCATTTTCTGTCTGCTGTCCTCTCACTTTGTGTTGTGTCTCTGAAAAACTGTAACATTGGACTCTTTTTCTTCAGGGCTCTCTGGGATATTAAGAACTTTTGTGACCTGTCACCTTACATGCACTCTAAAACGTATTTAGAAGTAATTATTTTTTTATCACTTGCCTATTATATACATAAAACAGTTCTAATTACAAAAAAACCCTTTTAGTGTTTATTAGTGTTTCTCAATTTTAAATCATGCACACATAATTATTTATAGTGTGCTTCTGTTTCTGTTTTTATTTACATGTTATTTACTCATATATCACATATATTTATTTAATATTTCTTCTGGGGGTCTAAAGTCCCCATCTAAGTAAATGGATGGACAAGTTCATCTCTAACTCCTTTTTACAGGCAGAACATCCTTTTTATACTTTGAACTTTGCCACTAGCTTCTCATTACTCTTGTTTCCAAATTAAAATGAGAGGGTTAAATTGGCCAGAAACTGTTAGTTCAGTTATAAAATTTTAGTAACTGGATGCTTTTAAGTTGTAAACATATACATTTTTATATAAGAATGAGGTGTTTGAAGTCTTTGCGATTGAATGTTAACCATGTAATTGAAAATGTTTGTAACAGCATTTTTGTAAAACTGCATGCTTCTCATTTGAAATGCTAAGAAACTGGATTTAACTATGTAATCTGTTTGGCATGGGGGAGTTGGGAGCATCCTAAATCAGAATTTAAGGAATGTACATCTCTATAGGAAATGGAAAGACTTGGAAAAATGACCTCCTAATGACCCCACAACAGAAAGGGTATTTTGAGGAGGTGCTACCATGCAGGAGAAAAAGTGTTACAGGCAGTGCTTTGAAGAAGTGAGATGCAAGCAGTTGCTTCTGCCTTTTTACAAACATGTGTCTCACTCTGGAGATACGGCTTGGGGAGGGGTGTGTACCAGCTCTTAAGAAACAGATGGCCATACTTAAAGCTGTCCTGGGAACGGGCTGGGTTTAGGACACAGGAAAGCTGCAGAGCGCTATTTTGAGTCTGAAAAGTAAATGCTAAACTATGTAGTGAACCACAGGCTTTTGGATGGCCACTGGAAGGCAGTGGAATCATAAACCTGGAATTAGCAAGAGCTAGTGGATGGAAGAGAGGATAGCAGGGTCTGTTCTGCTTTTTTTCCTAGAACAATAAGAATTTAATGGGATAGCTGTCCTGTTATTTCTTTCTGAAACTATGAGATTTTATTGTGTGCATTCCTGAGTTTATCCATCCAAGAAATTTGGATTGAATGTTTCCTATAATATAAAGACATTTTATGAGGCTAAGGTAATGTGAATAGGATAAAGCAGAATTACAGAGCTGGAAGACGTTAGAGATGCTAGTCCAAATGTGCCTCTATCCAAATGAGGCCTTAAACCCCAAGGTCATTCTGCAAATACCAGAGCCGGGACTGAAACTCAAATTCCCATCTCTGTTGAAGTACATAGATGCTTTCCTAAAAAGGGGAGATGAACAGACAGATATGAAACAGCATTATTATTATGTATCAGTATGGAAGCTAGGGCTTATTACAGCATTGTAGCCAATTTCCTAGAGTCAGTGAATGTATTCAAATAAATATTTACCTTCAGTGAACTGAACTTAAAAGATAATCTAGAAGTCAAGAGAATATGAAAACTGTTTATTTGCCTCTGGACATTATATACGAATGATGTCTGGAGGCTGTCAGCATGAAGAGGTTAAGTGCGTGGTCTTTGGAAATATACCTCCTTGGGTTCAAGTCTTGGCTCTGTCACTTTTAAGCTCAGAGGCTTTTGGTTACCTTCTTAACCTTTTATTCCTGGAAAAAGTAGGAATAATCATGGCACTTGTCTCATTTACTGGGCACTAGATGAAGAAATACACATAAAGTTTATGGCATAGAATAACTAGCACATTTTTTAAATTAAGGTATCATTGATATACACTCTTATGAAGGTTTCACATGAAAAACAATGTGGTTAGTACATTCAACATTATTATCAAGTCCACCCCCATACCCCATTGCAGTCACTGTCCATCAGTGTAGGAAGATGCCACAGATTCACTATTTGCCTTCTCTGTGCTACACTGTTTTCCCCTTGATCCCCCACACCATGTGTACTAAACATAATACCCCTCAATCCCCTTCTCCCTCCCTCCCCACCTGCCTTCTTCCACCCCTACTCTTTGGTAACCACTAGTCACTTCTTGGAGTTTGGAGTCTGCTACTGTTTCGTTCTTTCAGTTTTCTTTTGTCGTTATACTACACAAATGAGGGAAATAATTTTGTGCTTGTCTTTCTCTGCCTGGCTTATTTCACTGAGAATCATACCCTCTAGCTCCATCCATTTTGTTGCAAATGGTAGGATTTGTTTCTTCCTTATGGCTGAATAGTATTCCATTGTGTATAGGTACCACCTCTTCTTTATCCATTCATTTATTGATGGACACTTAGGTTGCTTCCATTTCTTGGCTATTGTAAATAGTGCTGCGATAAACATAGGGGTGCATATGTATTTTCCAAAATGTGCTGCTACATTCTTAGGGTAAATTCCTGGAGTGGAATTCCTGGGTGAAATGGTATTTCTATTTTGAGTTTTTTGAGGAACCTCCATATTGTTTTCCACAATGGTTGAACTAATTTACATTCCCACCAGCAGTGTAGGAGGGTTCCCCTTTCTCTGCATCCTTGACAGCATTTGCTGTTCCTAGTCTTTTTGATATTGGCCATCCTAACTGGTGTGAGAGATTATCTCATTGTGGTTTTAATTTGTATTTCCCTGATAATTAGTAATGTGAAGCATCTTTTCATGTGCCTGTTGGCCATCTGAATTTCTTCTTTGGAGAATTGTCTGTTCATATCCTCCACTCATTTTTTAATTGGGGTATTTGCTTTTTGGGTGTTGAGGTGTGTGAGTGCTTTATGTATTTTGGATGTCAACCCCTTGTCAGATATGTCATTTACAAATATATTCTCCCATACTGCCTTTTTGTTCTGCTGATGGTGTCCTTTGCTGTACAAAAGCTTTTTAGCTTGATGTAGTGGCATTTGTTCATTTTTGTTTTGTTTCCCGTGTCTGAGGAGATGTGTTCAGGAAAAAGTTGTTCATATTTATATTCAAGAGATTTTTGCCTATGTTTTCTTCTAACAGTTTTATGGTTTCATGATTTACATTCAATTCTTTGATCCATTTTGAGTTTACTTTTGTGTATGGCTTTAGACAGTTATCCAGTTTCATTCTCTTACATGTAGCTGTCCAATTTTGCCAACACCAGCTGTTGAAGAGGCTATCATTTCCCCATTGTATATCCATGGCTCCTTTTTCGTATATTAATTCACCATATATTCTTGGGTTTATATCTAGGCTCTCTATTCCATTGGTCTATGGGTCTGTTCTTGTGCCAGTACCAAATTGTCTTGATTACTGTGGCTTTGTAGTAGAACTTGAAGTGGCGGAGCATAATCCCCCCAGCTTTATTCTTTCTTTTCAGGATTGTTTTGGCTATTGGGGGTCTTTTGTAGTACCATATGAATTTTAGAACTATTTGCTCTAGTTTTTTGAAGAATGCTGTTGATATTTTGATAGGGATTGCATTAAATCTGTAGATTGCTTTAGGCAGGATAGCTATTTTGGCAATATTAATTCTTCCTATCCATGAGCATGGGATGTATTTCCAGTTATTGGTATCTCCTTTAATTTCTCTTATGAGTGTCTTACAGTTTTCAGGGTATAGGTCTTTTACTTCTTAGATTAGGTTTATTCCTAGGCATTTTATTCTTTTTGATGCAGTTGTGAATGGAATTGTTTTCCTGATTTCTCTTTCTGCTAGCTCATTATTAGTGTATAAGAATGCAACAGATTTCTGTGTATTAATTTTGTAAACTGCAACTTTGCTGAATTCAGATATTCTAATAGTTTTGGAGTGGATTCTTTAGGGTTTTTTTGTGTACAATATCATGTCACCTGCAAACAGTGACAGTTTAACTTCTTCCTTAACAATCTGGATACATTTTATTTCTTTGTTTTGTCTGATTGCCATGGCTAGGACCTCCCGTACTATGTTGAATAAAAGTGGGGAGAGAGGGCATCCTTGTCTTGTTCCCAATCTTAAAGGAAAAGCTTTCAGTTGCTCACTGTTAAGTATGATGTTGGCTGTGGGTTTGTCATATATAGCCTTTATTGTATTAAAGTATTTGCCCTCTATACCCATTTTGAGAGTTTTTATCATGAATGGATGTTGCATTTTGTTGAATGCTTTTTCAGCTCTATGGAGATGATCATGTGATTTTTGTCCCTTTTTTTGTTGTTGTGTTGTATGATGTTGATAGATTTTTTTGTATTATACCATCCTTGCATTCCTGGAATAAATCCTACTTGATCATGATGTATGATATTTTTGATGTATATTTTAATTCAACTTGCTAATATTTTGTTGAGGATTTTTGCATCTATGTTCATCAGGAATATTGGTCTGTAATTTTCTTTTTTTGTGGTGTCTTTGCCTGGTTTTGGTATTAGAGTGATGTTGGCCTCATAGAATAAGTTTGGAAGTATCCCTTCCTTTTCTACTTTTTGGAAAACGTTGAGGAGGATTGGTATTAGGTCTTCAGTAAATGTTTTGTAAAATTTAGCGGTGAAGGCATCTGGTGCAGGATTTTGTTCTTAGGTAGTGTTTTGACTACCAATTCAATTTTGTGGCTGGTAATTGGTCTGTTTAGATTTTCTGTTTCTTCCTGGATTAGTGTTGGAAGGTTGTATTTTTCTAGAAAGTTGTTCATTTCTTCTAGGTTATCCAGTTTGTTAGCATATAATTTTTCATAGTTTTCTCTCATAATTCATTGTATTTCTGTGATGTCTGTAGTGATTTTTCCTTTCTCATTTCTGATTCTGTGTATGTGTGTAGACTCTCTTTTTTTCTTGATAAGTCTTGCTAGGGGTTTATCTATTTTGTTTATTTTCTCAAAGTGCCAGCTCCTGCTTTCATTGATTCTTTCTATTGTTTTATTCTTATCGATTTTATTTATTTATGTTCTAATCTTTATTATGTACCTCCTTCTACTGACTTTGGGCCTCATTTGTTCTTCTTTTTCTAGTTTTGTCAATTGTGAGTTTAGACTGTTCATATGGGATTGTTCTTCTTTCCTGAGGTAGGCCTGTATTGCAATATACTTCCCTCTTAGTAAGGCCTTTGCTGTGTCCCACAGGTTTTGGGGTGTTGAATTATTGTTGTCATTTTTCTCCATATATTGCTTGATCTCTGCTTTTTTTGGTCATTGATTCGTTGGTTATTTAGGAGCATGTTGTTTGTGGGCTTTTTCATTTTCTTGGCGTAATTTATTTCTAGTTTCATAACTTTGTAGTCTGAGAAGTTGGTTGGCACTATTTCAATCTTTTTGAATTTACTGAGGCTCTTTTTTTGGCCTTGGATATGTATGCTCTATTCTTGAAAATGTTCCATGTGCACTTGAGAAGAATGTGTATTCTGCTGGTTTTGGGTGTAGAGTTCTGTAGATGTCTGTTAGGTCCATCTGTTCTAATGTGTTGTTCAATGCCTCTCTTTATTTATTTTCTGTCTGGTTGATCTGTCCTTCGGAGTGAGTGGTGTGCTGAAGTCTCCAAAAATGAATGCATTGCATTCTATTTCCCCCTTTAATTCTATTAGTATTTGTTTCACATATGTGAGTGTTCCTGTGTTGGATGCATAAATATTTATAATGGTTATATTCTTTTGTTGGACTGACCCCTTTATCATTATGTAATGTTCTTCTTTGTCTCTTGTTACTGTCTTTGTTTTGAAATCTAGTTTGTCTGATACAAATACTGCAACACCTGCTTTTTTCTCCCTATTGTTTGCATGAAATATCTTTTTCCATCCCTTCACTTTCAGTCTGTGTATGTCTTTGGGTTTGAAGTGAGTCTCTTGTAGGCAGCATATAGATGAGTCTTGTTTTTTTATCCATTCAGTGACTCTATGTCTTTTGATTGGTACATTCAGACTATTTACATTTAGGGTGATTATCGATAGGTATGTACTTATGCCATTGCAGGCTTTAGATTCATGGTTACCAAAAGTTCAAGGATAACTTCCTTACTGTCTAACAGTCTAATTTAACTCAGTATGCTATTACAAACACAGTCTAAAGATTCTTTTTTTTTCCTCCTTTTTCTTCTTCCTCTAATTTTAATATATTAGGTATCATATTCTTTATTCTTTGTCTCTTGACTGACTTTGGTGGTAGTTGATTTCATTTTGCATCTGCTTAGTATTAATTGGTCTACTTTCTTTACTGTGGTTTTATTACTTCTGGTGACAGCTATTAAACCTTAGGAACACTTCCATCTATAGCAGTCCCTCCAAAATACACTGTAGAGATGGTTTGTAGGAGGTAAATTCTCTCAGCTTTTGTTTATCTGGAAATTGTTTAATTCCTCCTTCAAATTTAAACAATAATCTTGCTGGATAGAGTCTTTTTGGTTTGAGGCCCTTCTGCTTCATTGCATTAAATATATCATGCTACTCTCTTATGGTCTGTAAGATTTCTGTTGAGAAGTCTGGTGATAGCCTGATGGGTTTTCCTTTTTATGTGATCTTTTTTTCTCTCTCTGGCTGTAACTAACACATTTTAAGTGCTCAAAATGCTAGTTATTATTATGATCTTAATTTGAAATGTGTATACAGAACAAAACAAAATAAATGAAACAGGAAAACAAAAACAATTCTAGTGTGATATAATATATGCCATGGCAGAGAATTTTAAAATCATAGAGGAAAGGTATTTTATCCAGGCTTGTAGAAAGGAATAAAAACCTTAGGAATTTTCTACATATTCCAATTGATTCCTCTTTGTTTTCCTCTCCACACCCACTTCTACTCCTCAAATCTTTATTTCTTCCAGATTTTTTAAATCTCTTTGGTTGTCAGGAACATAAGGGTCTCCTTAGATATATTTCATTTCGTATCTCCTTGCTTAAAGATTTTTTCTTCTTAATTTTATATCCTCCTTTATTCAAATTTTTTGATACTATTGACACATTTTCATGCTAGCAAACTCTCTGTAAAACTTATTTTTAAGGATTGATAATGCACATTTGCTGGACATATCATCATTTATTATCCATTTGGTAATGCTATTGTTTGATCATGTCAATATATTAATTAAATCATCATAGTGTATAAGAAGCAGGAGAGAATTTTGAGGGGAATCAAAGTGTTCTATATCTTGATCATGGCTATGTATGCTATTGTGTGCAGCTGTGAAAAAACATAGAACTGTACACCGGAAAAGAATGAATTTTACTGTGTGTAAATTATATTTCAGTGAATCAGATGCTAAAGAAAAAAAATCATCACACTGTATACCTTAATCTTAGACAATGTTATATTTTAACTGTATCTCAGTAAATCTGGGAAGAATGATAAAAGTCTTTTAGTAGGAGCTAATAGTCTTTGGTTAAGGGCCAAACTCCTTTTCCTAGCAAGCGCAGCCTATTAACTATAGTCTCAAGTTTCACTTCTCTCCATATTCTTTGTCTTAAGTCCAGCCATTCAGATCTTTTGCTGTTTCTTGGACTTACCTTGCTCCATGTGTACTCTCCCAGCAGGCTCTTTTGTAGGCTGTACTTTCTGAAGCATCACTGTTGCTCTTCCTGACTTTTCTCTCACTCTCTCATCTCTACCCTTTGATTTGTATTTTTGTTTCTGTTGTTCATCAGGGAATTCTTTCACAGAAAGAAGTGTTAGGGGTTGTATTTTATAAGGAAACCAGACCACCTTTCATAAAATATTCCAGCCCTTTTCCTCTGTTGGAATATGTTCAAAAAAGGGGGACAGAATAACTTGTGCACTATTTGTACATGGCTGCTTGTGTTATGAAATCATGCAGCAAAATATTTTTAGTTTTTGGAAAAAGAAATGGCAGAAATGAATTAGAAGGTTGGAGGCATGACAGAGGGCTGGGCATTCACAGAAATTTTATGTGAACATCTCTCTAAAATGAGCTACTGAAGAAAATTCTTTTATAGGACAGATACAAAATAAACTTGGATACAATAAAATAAAAGTTTGGTTTTCCTACCTTCAGTCTCACTATATTTAAGAACTATAACATTTTCTATTCTTTCCATGTATATAAACTGATAATTAAATGGCTTATTTACTAGAGGACTTAGGAGAAATATTACCAGTTTCCAGAATGTCAATATAAAAGAGGCTTGAGATATAATCTGTAGAATCTAAAATATGTGACAGTAATCCATTCCTCTGAACAAAGCATGTTGTTGTCACAAAAATGCATATGCTCTGTCACCCATTAAGTCATCCTGGAACCCATGGGAAAGGAAGGCCAGCTCCATAAGATTCTGAAAGGATTGGTCAAATCAAAGCCAAAAAGTTAATGTGACCAGTTGTGCATTATGATGAGAGGAAAACCATCTTCTTTCCCAAGTGGTGGCATAGGTGACATTAGAGTCATTGCATCTTGGCCATAGGCCACCTGCACAAAGACATGGCTGGTGCTGAAGGTTCCCAGGGTCTACCTCCTAATCCCTTACCTGCTCCCACACACACACTCTGGTTCTGGGCTCCTTAGCTCTTCTTCCCTTTCCTTACACTTGTCACTTCAATGTGGCAACTGGCATTACTCTTCTAGAATTACATCTCTGTTCTTCTCTGAGTCAAAATCTGTACCTGCCCCTGTAGGTTCTATCATTGCCACCAGGGTTAGCCTGAGCCCATAGTGTGCTGGGCTGCCAGTGTGTTCCTGGTGTTGGAATCCTGAGGGTTTCACACTTTTAAATGCCATCCATGGATCTTTCTCATTTAAGCTTCCCCTGCACTCTCCTGTGCACTGTCACCCCCAGCCCATATAACCATGCTCATTAAAAAAAAAGTTCTTTTTGTAAACTTTTCTTCAGCTGTTCCTTTTGTCTGGCAAGCATCTGCCCCCCAACCCCCAAGGCATTTCTACCTATTACCTGATGAAATGGCATCTCTTCATGAAGCCTTCCTAATTTCCCCCAGATGAATGTAGATTTTCTGTTCATTCGTGAGTAGTTTCTACTCCCATAACACAGTGTATGTATCTCTATTATCATGTTTTTGAAATGTTGCTTTGTATTGGTTCTGTTACATTTCTCTGACTGAGTTATAATTCTGAAGGGTTGAGGCTGTCATTCATCTTCATATCCCTACAGAACCTAACCCCATGTCTTGAAGGCCACTGTCATTAAGAAAAAACCTGTGGAATTTATCAAAATCAGGGAATAAAATATGGCCGATCAAGCACAAATTTGATGGTTGACGTTAAGAGGCAGTTATTGGTCAGTGAACAGTGGGCCCCTGGATAGGTATGGGTATTAGCTATTTTCTAATGATATTTTAGAATATTGCTTTCAGATGTTTTGAGGGGAGTATAGCAGGACAGACTCCTATAATATAACTGCTTATAACCCAGGCACGTAGTTTTAAGATTTAATATTACCTCTTTTTCTCTCAATATTATGGATTTGAAAAGATTTCAAATTCTTACCAAATAGCCACCTCATCAGTTTTCAAACATAAATGTATTGACAGGAAGCTTAATCCTTGTGTTTTTAATTCTTTAATATTAACATTCATAAAATATTACTTGAGTAAAATGTAATATCTTAGAGAACTGTAAGGCTTTGAAACTAGGAGTTATTTCTCAGGGGAAAAGTGGAATGGTATTTTTTGTGACTGCTTTTCAAAACCTAGGACCCAATAAGTTAGCAGATTCTGAACTTGGCAAGCCAATCTCTACTATTTCTAGTGGGAAGTATTTTGGTTTTAACTTCCTTTGGAATACCTCCCAAGCTGGAGGGGAAATAAACATACTTCAAGAATCGAGGCTCCTTTTAGAAGTTCAATTTTAAAATACTTTTTTCAGGCATCCTGGCTCTGACTCTGCTTTCATTTTTTTCCCCTCTTAATCAACATTTCATCCCTCTCTTGTCAGCTGCCAAAAACCAGCTTTTTCCTGGGCTCCTAGGGATTTCAAACATTTTGTCAGGCTAAAGAGGAAAATGGGTGGGGGAAACTCACAAAGAGGGTGAGAAATGATGTTTCCACTTCCTAATATTCTTGGCCAGATCAGTTTTCTGTGTGGGAGGAGAAAACTCTGGAATCATTTCAAGTCCTCTACTGAGATTCAAACTCATAAGCTGAACTCGTTAAGTCAATGAATATTTAGCATGCACTGAGAGCTTTAGTCGACAGAACTTTAAGAACTTAGTCCATATTCTTCAAACACTTCAATATAGTTGTGGTAAAATGTTTGCAACATTTAATGGTGATATAACAGATATGTGTAACTCATAAAAGTGCACACTCAGTTTCCAGATGCATGGTAAAGACAGAAGAGTTCAGAGAATGCAAAAATCTTTGTAAACACATGGCAACGTGAGGGTCGTCTGTATTTCCAGAGAAAATCGGAAGAGTGTAAAAATGTGTCACAGAAGATGGTTATTTGACTGGGCTTTCAGGGATTGTCAGTAATGATAACTATTATTATTTGTCTACCTTCTTTGTGTTATATGCTTTGCACATACTCTCTCTAGTCCTAACAACTGGGCAAAGTGGGTATTATATAATTTTATTGATGTTTATCATTTCATGAGACTGGAAGCTCCATGAGGACAGGGATGGATTTATCTGCTTTTTTTTCATCTTTGTATCCTGAGGCCTAGTCTAGTTCTGGCAGATGGGAAGTACCTGATAATTATTTGTGGACTACAGATGAGAAAATTGAGAATCTGTGGTTAAGTAATTTTCCCAAACTCATAGGACCAGTAAGGGGTGAAGGTGGGATTTGCACTGGTCTATGTCTATGTGATTGCAAAGTCTACAGTCTATCGTGGTGTAATCCTCCTCAGTGATGGATATGATTTAAAGAGTTGGAGAGAAATGACATGGACATTTCGGGTTGGAGCTAAGCATGAGGAAGATCACTGAAGGAAAACCAATGGGCCAATTTAGTTATGGTAATTATAGGCAAACTGGAAAGACAGGTTGGGGCCAGATTCTGTAAAATTTTTATATCAGGCTCAAAAATCTTTTTCCTTTAGTTAGTAAAATAATAAAAGCTTTTCTTTCTTTTTTTAATAAGATGATCAATGATCAAGGCAGTGCTTTAAGAAAATTCACGCAGCAGTTTTGCAGAGGAAGTTTTGGAAGGAGAGGCTGAAAGCTGAGGCTGATGAGACTATCCCAATAGCCTTAGCAGGAAGTGATGGATACACAATCAAGGATAACTGGAGGTCTCTATAAATGGATATGCATCATTTGTCAGATCAGTGTAAATAGAAATATCGGGGGTATGCAAGAGATAATCTACAGGAAATGTCTTCAGGTTATTCATGAAAAGATAAAGGCACTTAAGGAGGGAAAATGTAAAGACAACTGTGTCATGAGACTGTGTAACTGGGCAAATGATGGTACTCTTGGGAAGGCAGAATGATCATCTTTTTAGCAATTTCAGTTTTAAACCTGTAGGAATTAAGATCATGAATGACATATCCAATGGGGAGGAATTCAGAAGCTCAGGACTGGTACTCAAGTTAGACATCAGAAGTAGAATAGAGTCACAGAGCAAAGGCATTGAGGAAATAACTAAATCCTTGGTAGTGGATGAAGAGAAGCAAGGACTGATGTTAAAGAGATGCTATATTTAAAAAAATTGCTTCTTTTTGATAAATGTTGGTACTGAACTAAAGATGATATGTACAAATTTTAACTATACAGTTCAGTGAAATTTTACGAAATGATACACCCATTTAACATACAAACCTCATGATCTAGAATATTACCACCATCCTAAAAGCCTCTCCCAGAGTAATCCTCCTCGAAAAGGTAGGCATTATTCTGATCTCTTACTAGACATATTTTGGAGCTTTGTATAAATGACACCCTACAGTATGGTTGTACTCTTTTGTGTCTAGCTTCTTTTGCTCAGCATTATGGCTGAGATGTATATTTTCCAATTTGACCCATGGGTTCTTCAGAAATGTATTCCTTCATTTTAACAAATGTGGAAGTTTTCTACTTTTCTTTCTGTTATTGATTTTAGTGTAATCCCACCAAATTCAGAAAACATTCTTGGTATTATTTCAATCCTTTGAAATTTGTTCTTTTTTTTTAAAATTGATATACAGTCTTATTTTAGTTTCAATTGTACAACACAGTGGTTCAACAGTTACCTATATTATTTGAAATTTGTTTAGACTTGCTTTATGGTCTTCAAATTTTCTATTTTGGTAAATGTTCCATTGCCATGGAAAAGAATATGGATAAGAATGTGTCCTCTGCAGTGTTGAGTGTAATGTTCTGCATGTGTCAAGTAGGTGACGTTTGTTAATCAGAGCATTCAATCCTTCTACATTTTAATGCTCTTTTGTTTGCTGTTTTTGTTAATTACTGAGAGAAGTATGTTACATTTCCCACTCTTGTCATGAATTTTTGTTCTTCTGTTAATTCTGTCTCTTTTTTTCTTTAAAGATCTTGAAGCTTTCTTATTACATAGAAATGAATTTAAGCTTGTTATGTCCTTCTGTTAAAATAAGATTTTTATCACTCTGAAACATATATACTTATCTCTAGTACAATTTCTTGTCACCAAGTCTATTGTGTTTAATATTATTATGTCTATAAAATGTTCTTTTGCTGGGTATTTTTTATATAGCTATTTTTTGTCTCTTTATTTTCAATCTTTCTATGTCTATATACATAAAGATATATATCAACATTTATTACATATATATATTTAACAAATATATTAAATCATAGTCATATTACAGAAGCCAAAATTTAAGAATGAGGAACAAGGGCTAGGAAAGAGACAGAGGAAAAATCAGAGAAGTAGGAGGAGAATAAGGCTAGCGAGGAAGCAGTGAAACTAAAAAAAAAGAATTTTAAGCAGGATAGAAAATTTAACCTGCTCTGCTACTTTTTTAGAAGCACATGCCAAGTGTTGTAGACACTCTAAGGCAAAGAGAGATTATGAAAGATCATTAGATTTGGTAGCGATGTATTCATTAAAGATTTTTTGAGTTATAGTACATAAAACAAAACAGACTTAAAGATATAATTAGTGACAATAAATGTAAGTAGCAGATTTAGACATATTTATTAAATTTAACTGTGGAGAGAATAATACTTTGGAAACACTCTTTAAGCTTTAGGTTTAATATGGTCACATCTTATGGCCTTTCCAATAAGTTCCTCAAGCATGTGCTTGCCTTTTTAGCAGACACATTGGCATCTCCTTCTCAAGACTTTGCCCTCCCCCTTAATTATATAGAAATCTTAAGGGCTTATACAACCCCACACAGGGTATCAATCTACTCACACCCCTAAGCCAGGTGAACACTACCCACTGCAGTGGTTCTCTCAGACCCGCTGAGTCCTATTAAAGGGTAACTCGCAGAGCAGGCTCTGTGGCAGCTCTTAGAGCAGGTACTCGGCTGGCCTACTGCTGTTTCTCTGTCTTCCTCTGTCCCCCAAGATAAAACCTTTTCTCTTTTAAATCTTAAGAACACAAAGCATTTGGTTAAACAAATTATGATTCACTTCTCCAAAGTTGTTTGTATCTGCAAAGAAAAAGAAATAGAATAAGCAGTCTAACCACATGGAAAAACCCTCAAGACATATCGGTACTGAAATAGTCAGGTGCAGGCCAGTGGGTATAGAATGCCACCCTTCCCTGGACGAGGTGACTCTTTGTCCACCTTTCTAAAGGTTGTTGCCCTCGGTGGCCTCACATGCCTCTTTTTCCCCTTCTGAGGGTGTTCCCTAAGTGATTCTAAAATATGCACGCATTCCCAGGAGGAGAAGACCACCTCAGTCAGCTCAAGTTGGAATTCGGATACCTCTTTTGAGAGAGAAGAGAGATGCAAATTACCTCTGTAATTTATCCTCTTGCACTTGGTGGGCAGCTACATTGTACAATTGTTTTCAAAGCTGTATTAGCCTGTGTCTACTTGAATGTGCATGGGAAGTATGGAATGCATATAAAATACTGAAAGGATAATTAGGTAGGTTCTTGGAAAAAGTTAGGAGAGTTAGTTTTGGATAAAGAGAAGAGATTCCTCTTTATCCAAAACAGAAAGCAGAGAGGTTTCACTTAGACTAAATATTTAAAGTATACGAGGCGGCGGTGGGGAAGAGGAAGCATGGGAAATTCAGTCGATGGTCTTAATCTTCTTAATAGAAGGTCACTAGCAAAGCATTTGATTGTGATTTCCAGCCTGAAAGTACATAGAAAAAGAGTAAATGATGAGCACAAGTCTATCCAATAACTTTATTATCACACAGAAAAATTAGAACTTTTTCCCAATTTTTAAAAAGTTTTTATTATGGAAAAACCTCAGAAAAATATCAAAGAGAATAGAATGATCAACTTCCATTAATCCATCACTTAGCTTCAACAATTATGAACACAAAGCCATCCTTATTTCATCCATACCCTACCCACTTAATTGATTATTATAGCTAACCCCAGGTATCATATTATCTGTAAATAATTTGACACACGATAAAAGAGATTTTAAAACCATAAGGGAGTACATGCAACTCAATAGTCACAAATTAAAAAATATGGATTTAACAGATGATTCCTATCAAAATATAAATTATCAAAAATCGATCCAAAGAAAATAATAGAAAAATTAAATATATAATTGCTATAGAAGACATAGAAAAGATGACTAAATATTTATCATGAGAAATTTCACCAAGATCAGACGGTTTTACTACTGACTTTCATCTATAAAGTTAAAAATTTAAAAACAGTCCATTTCCAGTGTTAGTTAAATTCCTCCATGTATTAGAAAAAGTTGGAAATTTTCCTAATAAATTTAATGTATAACAAAAATTAGAAACACATATGACCATAGGAAAGAAAGTAATAAATTTATTCTTTGCTGATAATAAAAAAGCCAATATATTATATTTAAAAACTGTAGAACTAACACAAATTTGAGGTATATGTGTGCAATATATATATATATATATATGTATATGTGTATATATATTAAAACAAAAATCAATAAGGTTTTCTTTTTTAGCAGTAAGCACCTAGAAGTAGAATATAAAAAAATATTCCATCAAAATATTGACAAGTATTTATAACAAAATGAACCAGAAAAGCACAAGAGTAAATGAAAAACAATGAAATCTTATTGATTTATGAAGGACATAAAGGATCTGAATAAATGGAGAGGTAGATCATTTTCTTGGATGGAAAGACAGTATCATAAACAAAACAACCATTAGAAAAAATACAATCTAATAGATAAATGGGCATAGAATAATGAAGAGAAATTTCTTAGGTGAATAGATTCAATCACTAAGATATATATTCAAAATGCTCACTCTGTTCTCCAGTAAGGAAAATGCAAATTAACAGTGAGATATCACTTCATATCCAGTGGAGTAACAAATATGAAAAAGAAAAATGAAGTCAGTTTGCCTGGGTTATTCTTATAAACTGCTGATAAATGTATGAATTGTTACAGAATATTGGGCAATATCTCTGGCAGGATCTCTTCTAAGTGCATATTCTTCATTTCCACAAGCCATTCCTGTGCATTGAACCCATAGAAATAAAAAAAATAAAAAGATCAGTACATATGGTATAGGAGTGAGATATTTGTTACAAAATTGCTTGAAATGGCAAAGAACTAGAGGAAAGTATCCACCCAGCAAGAAAGAAAATATCCAGTAATAGAGAAATGTATAAATGTGGGTTTATGAAGTATATGTGATATCCTAGTTTTGTAAAATCTGTAGATTTTACCTGTAATTGCATATGACTTCACAGAGAAAAATAAAGGATATGTGATAGGTTGTTAAGATGGTATAACTAGTTGGAGGAAGAGAAGACTGGCTGGTATAAAAGGAAGGAAAGGGAAGTGAGAACTATGAAAAGAAAAAAAACTGCATTTAAAAACCCCACCCAGTATGTAAATACCTTATTTATGTATTTATCTAAAAGTATATTACATACTCATGATTTTTCAAAACTAAAAGCTTGAGACAGTTTTCTGCTTTTGAGTTACTCAGAGTCTAGTACTCAGATTGATACAAAGTAGAAATTGAATATACTAAATAAAGGTATTCATTAGTTTCAATTTAGCAGTCAATTTCCTATCTGATCATAAAAATTTCTCATTAATATATATTTTTTGAGGTCATCTAGTTCCTGAGTGGGCTATTGGTTGGGGATTTTTTTTGCCATGTGTATTTCCTCCCATGGGGGGTTTTCATCTGGAGAATGTAGATAAGGATTATCAATCAAATAAATGAATTAATAATGTGTCAAAATATTAGAGCAAGGCCTAAAAACAACCCAATGATGGGCTTTTTGGTTAAAGAGAGTGGTTTACGTTTGAGGACAAAGTGGTGTGTTCTGCCTCCTGCACTAAATCTAAGCATAGAACAGAAAAATGCTCAGGGACGCCTGTTGGAGAAGAGGGTTACATCTATGTAGGCAGAGCAAAGTTTTTGGTCCTGTGGGAATAAGCTCACAGGCCAGTCTTACAGCTATTTTCCTAGAGCAAAAGGAGCATGCATAGCATTGTCCTCCCAGACTCTGGAGAAAGCACAATCCAGGTTTGCTGACCACTTGGAACAGGGAGCAGTGGAAGAAAAGAGGCCACAACTTGCCTAAGGGTAAGAAGAGAGAGGAAGTGCCTACACTAATTCTTGTTTTGAGCAGTTGCAAGCCTCCACAGCAAAACTGGTCCCTGAATGTCAAGCTCTGGATAATCAGAGCAGTTCTTCGTTTTCTCTTCCGGAGGATCAAACATGAAGACGCGAGAGAGAAGACAGATAATGCTGTCTAACCCTCTTCAAAATGAGGATCAAGAAGAGATGCCCCTTACCCTGCACACACCTATGACTTGAAAATTTGTCCCCTACACTGTCAATAACAGTGCACTCCCCATTTCATGAGAATGATCATCATTAGATGACAGTATTCAAGCAATTTTCAAAATACCCTCACATAAAAAGGGAAATGGCGCTTTTCATCTTTTCCTAAAATGCTTGATTTTGATTATGCCAAACAAGCTGAACAACAAACTTGAACTACTCCAGAATACTTCCAACAGTCTTAACTTGAAAGTTGATTATCCTGTGGACCTAGATTCTCCATACATTCATGCAGGAATTCTAGGCAAAAGCTTTGCCATTATTTTGTCTCCCGTGTGTAATTGACAAAGACGTACTATGCTAATTATTTGCATTAACAACTTGGAAGTAGTTTCAAAGTAACTTGGGTTGTTGTTTGCTTGAAAATAGCATTCAACCAGCTTGTGGGATTGAGTCTTGAAATACTCAGAGCTTTCAAAAGTATGCAGTAATTGGTATGAGGATACAGATTGGTAAATATGTGCAGTTACATCTGAACACTTTCAAAATTGTTCTAATCCTCTTGTTTTTGTGAGTGCTGGTATGCAAATATACATGTAAATATTTATTATGCTCCCAGGACAGTCTCAGCTCTGGAGATTGACAAGCTAATGTCTCTGTGATGATAGTTCTAAAGAATAAGTTTATGGCACAACACAATCTAATTTTCCTAATTGTGGAAGAAAAATAAGGCTCGTTGACAATATCTGGGGCTCTATATGTGTCTGGTATTGTTAGGGCACCAAAGTCACCAGTCTGGCAGTTTCCACAGGTTTCTCTGTGTCTATCCCCTCTGTTCTATATTGACTGCTAGTATCTAGATAAGATCTTCACCCTCCCTTGCTTGGACTGTTGCTGTAGTTCATATACTAGTTTTGCACCCCCCGTTTTGTCCCTTTTGCTACCCCTACTGTCCTTTAATCTGCCCATTGGACACTGTCACTTCCTCAATATAACTAACTCCTCTGTAACTTAATGTTCAACTACACACAAAGAGATGTTTTAACTCCCCAATCTGAGTTCCTAAGGACTATGGCGGACTCTCTCCCAGTAGGGATGAGGGCCCTCTGTTCCCTCACTTCCTAAATCCTATAGAGTCCAGTTGATTATGTCTTATTTATCATCTTTGCATCTCTGGAGGGAGCAAGTTGCCTAGCACTGGAGGGCAGTCTTCCCAATCTGAGACTCTCCAGCAGACCTCTCAGAGGATTCTGCTCAAGAATTGGTTTTGTTTTCCTCTTACTATTTTTTGAGATTAAAAAAAAAGTCGCAGTCGAAGATTGAGGGGTCAGATCAAATTATTACCTAAATATTGGGATATCTCCTCAATTAATTTTATTTAGAAGTATAGAGTATTTTATTCTACTATAGTACTTGCTTATAAAGTAACCAGAAATTTTTTCATTTAGGTGATGGTGAATGTCTTAAGAAACAGCATCTGTAATATTTTCACTAACTTTTGTCATCATAGCTAACATCATAATGATGATAAGGGTTATTTATTTTTTTAACCAATAGTTAGAATCAGCCTGAAAATAGGCTTAACTTTAAAAACTTTTTTTTTTTTTTTTGCTAAACATGCTTATTGATTAATCAATTGATTTTTAAGACTTTTGTCAGGCCCTGGGGCTCTGTATACATTGTATAATTACCATAAACTTGAGGAATCTTGTTTTATTTTGTTTAATGATCCAAAATTAAGCTGCTTTTAGTCCCAGGATTTCTGTAAATACAAACTTATGTCAGAAGAGGACTTTTATTTACTTTTTGATTCAACTCAGCATATTTATTTAATCTGCAATGATTCAGCTTACAGGCTGCTTTAGAAACTTGGAGTGTGTGTTCTCATAATGGCTAAGCTGATGGCTTTGATCTGAACAGTAAAGGCTCAGAAAAAAGGCATTTTTTTTTTCCCTGCAAATTTGCCTTTGGAATTTCTCTTTTCTGTTAGGAAAGTACTATTATTTGACTGTAGGGCCACTCCTGTTTAGTTTAGATTTCCCGTACTTGCAAAATTAGAGGGTTTTTTGTTTGTTTGTTTTTCTCATTTTGGGATACTTTTTGGTACTTTCAGATGGAAAAAGGCAGTTATTCCAGGCACTGGAAGAAATCTGTGTTGCTGATTTTCTTTCCCTCCTGGACATTCTAGAAGAAATACAAAAGAAGATGTTGATGTTAATCTGTTAGGAAGGTCACTAAATAACCAATATATGAATCATTGAGCCTAATTTCTCAGGATACCTAACAGGAGAAAGATGACAAGTGCACATTCCATCTCTGGACAAGAGGGACTCGCAGAGGCTGTCACCTCCCTCATCAGTCCTCCCTCCTTAGTCACTCCGCATTGGTTCATTTCACACTAACATTTCTCACACATAGCTTTTGTCCATCCTTGCTTTGTTTAGATGGTCACCTCTGACTTTTATGATCATCCCTTAGCAGACTCTTACCTCAATTTACACCCACTGCTGCCATTTAGTCTCTGGAATCACCTGAATTCCACTGTTGGTGCTGGGCGGTCCTGTCCCTACAGTGAATCGAGCTTGCCTTATGTGCTTGGATCTTGCCCGCCATGCAGGGACTGCTTCCTTTTGGCTCCTTGGAACCAGGGCTTTCAAGCAAGTTCCCTGAAAAATAAATGCATGGATCCACTCTGCGGGCTTGATCCTTTTTGATGTGAATGGTTAGTATTTTGCATAAGATCCTATTTAGATTCTAAGACTCTCAACAGGGACATCAATAATGACCTGAGAGTTTCATAGTCTGTTTCATAGAAATTAGATGCTTTAAAAGTCTACACCTAAACTACATTTAATGTTTTAAAATTTAAGACTCAAGTACCACAACACTCAGTATTGAGAGGGATGAGAAGGTAATTTATCAGATGGGAAACTCACTACATTCTGAGGCAGCTCATGTTTATTTGGACAGACCTGACAAAGATTCCTTCTTCCAGTTCAACTGACATTTTCACCCCTTGGCTCTGGTTCTGCTTCTGAGGATACCCATCCAACCTCTCCTTCTGAAGGCCTGTAGAAAGCTACCATGCATTTCTCAGATGTCTTCCCTTTAGGTGTCACACACCCAGGTCCTTCGACTCTTTTTCCTCTGCTGTGATCTTAAGTACTCTCACCTTCTGGCTGTTCAATTCTTCTGTTAATTTGTCTCTAATTCACGTGTTGTCTAGACCCAAAGATGAGGTCTTACTTACCACTTCCCCCTTTTTTGTTGCTTTTGAAATTGCAACCTAAACGTGAATTTACCTTTCAGTGTTCATGGACACCTCAGACTCCTAGTTCCTACTGAAATTGTGACATAAAATCTTGAATTTTTAGATAGATATGCTTAGTTTCTGCTCCATTTCATATTTATATGTTCTGGTCTTCATGCCAATGTATTACATTCATCCATGTTATATTTTATCTTCTCTGAGCCAGTATTTAAATAGTTTGAATTTCGAATCTGTAATCCAATGTATTCATCATTCATTATGACTTCATGTTACCTCTGTGCTTTGTGAATAGATCTCCTGTAGCTTCATTAAAAGCAATGATGAAAATGTGTCAACAGGACACAGAAGAGACCCCTGTGAATTGTCACTAGAAATCTGCCTTAGATCGATGTCCATCTTTTAATTGGAGCCATTCATAGATGTTCAGTCAATTACAAATCCACCTAGTTGTCTGAATATTCAGCCAAATTTTTCACCTTTCCCTAAAGAATATTATGAAACATCTTAACCAAACTCTTGCTGGAAATGCATGGACTGCATTTCTTTTTCAAAGAGGAAAATAAAGATGATTCTTTATAACTGATTTTTAGTAAATATGGGATGCTGATTTAGTAAATCAGTTATCACTTCTTCCCTGTCCATTGTTTAGAAACCAGCTTTTTAATAACCTGTCATAGAACCTTGCCCTTCAAAGCTACCATTTCTAAATTATCTCCCCTTTTGGAAAATCTAGAATAAATTCTCTACATCCAACTTTTCTGCATCTCTCTATACTTTGTGATTATTAAATCATACATCACATTTCAAATTCTTAGTTACCCTAGCTGGGCTTTTCTTGCTTGGATATTTAATTAATTTGGAGTCATTAGGTAATTGGGTAAGTTGCTCTAGGACATGGTCTGCATCTACCAGGCCCTAGCCAAATCTTGTCACACAGCGTATTTTGCCACATTGAACAAATGATTCTCTTTCCTTTTCTTGATTTAGCAAAGTTCATTCAACACTTTTCAGTTGGAAGCTCATTTTACTTGTGAAAATTCACTGTAAACAACTGAAAAGTACAAAATCACAGTGATTTTAATGAACTAGATGTAAAAGCAATGCCGAGTGAGCTGGATCCAGCTCCTTTTTTTCTGATGTATCATTCCAGCCTCAAAGTCCAACGTGCAGCTGAAGCTCCAGCCGTCTCCTCCAACTTCCAGGTAGCTAGAAGTAGAAGACACAAGGCGACTGTAACTCTGGAGGGAATATACCTTCCCAGCCTGGGGCAAAATACCTTTGAAACTGAAATCAGTCAAAGGGAGAAATGAAGTGGGAGAAACCCTTTTATTGCTTACAAGCAGTTGTCCACTTCTGCTCACCCATGTCTCTCAAGACCTGGCTGCAAAAAGGGATCCTACCCAACTTCTCCAGTCCAGATACGCCCTCACTCCCCCTTGCAATTACCTATTGATATGGAGATGGAATACTCTCTCTACCCATTGGAAACACCTATTGATGTAGAGATGCACTAAAGACAGGTGAGAGATTCTGGAAATATTGCAATTTTACCCCCAGCCCTCCCCTCCAGAAATCTCACCTCACAGTCTACTTGCTCTCCATCTTCTGCAATGGCCTCTGTGCGAGAAAGCTGGAGCTCTGTAACCAGACTAATAACATATGATAACAACAGCAATAAAATCATGATAATCCTCAAGCTGGAGGATCCAGCTAGGTTCATAGTCCTATGCAGATTAAGTCCATAGCTCGCCCATTCCATAGTTGGTGAGTAGTTGAAAGGGTAGGGAGTCCAGAGCAATCAACAGGCGGTCAGTAGCTGAATGGATAGAGAGTTCAGAACAATCAACATGCTGCAGCTGCAGCCAGGGGCGGGTCCAGGCCACAGGGACTGTAGAAGAAAATAACCTTAAGGGCAATAAGATATATGTTTTAATGATACCAGCATAGGCAAATCTTGTCCATCAGGTAGGATGCATGCAAGAGAGTGGTCTTGTGATAGGACGGTGGCAGGAATGGGATCTCATCCTGGTCTAGTATACCAGACCTTCACCCACCTTCCTATGGGAGTTACAGATGGGTCAGTATATAGGGCTATGGGAGATGCAAGCAATGGCCATAAGATAAAACAAAACTTCCCCATAAGATACGCTTACCTCCCAAACATTTTGGGTACATTACCATGATCTTTGGGGGCCACTCTGCTGTTACTCCAGGAACAGGAGGCCAGCTTCCAGGCCTTTCCCCCAGGGTACCAGAAGGGCCAGCCATCATTGGTCCATGTGTTGGAATGTCCAGGGCCACATCCACTCAACAGTCTCCAGGGTTTAATGCAGTTGGGGCTGGCAGCAGGATGTTGCTCTGCTGGCCACATCCTGGCTTCTATAACTCCTCTTTGGTTTGCACATACAGTTGTATAGGAGAGGCAGCAATGTGTGTTAGCATGTCCACAGGGCTCAAGGCTTCTTTTCTGGGCTTCTCATTCAAACGCCATAGCACTGTCCATAAGCAAACTGACCAGCCCCATAGACTACTGCTGTCTGACTTCACACCAGATTTCAACAAACCATTGTACCTTTCTATCATGCCTGCCCCGGTAGGGTTATATGGTACATGAAACTTCCACTTTATTCCTAATTGCTGCACTAATTCTTGTAACGCATGTCCAGTAAAGTGGGTGCCTTGATCACTCTCAATCACCTGCAGCCAGCCATAGGCTGCAAAGAGATGCTCTAGGCCCCTTTTGGTGATTTGCTGATCTGCACGATGTGCAGGAAAATCAACCAATAGTCAAGTAGCTGTGTCCATACAAGTCGTGGCATACTGATATCCTTCTGATGTGGGCAGAGGCCCAATATAGTCTATTTGCCCCTGACAAGGGGTATCGGCCCCCTTACTATTGTCCTGTGTCGCTGCAGGACTCAGTGTAAGTCCCCCTTAGAGCACACATGGCACTCCTCCTGGGCTCTGCTGACTTCTTCAAAGGTCAACAGCAAGCCCCACTGACGGGCTATAGCTCACATTGTTTTTTGCCTTGCATGCAACAAATGCTAATGTAATCATTGGGCCACATCAGAGGCAGGCTTTCCTTCTAGCTAAAACACCTGAGCCAATGTGTCTGCTTCATCGTTCCCTGGGGATGCCAAAGGCAAATGGCCAGTCACATGATAAACAGTAACAGTCTTGATCTGACCACAGTTCCATAGGTCTTGCCACAGCTCTTGCCCCCAAAGGGACCAGTGACCAATCATCCAGTTGGCTTGGTACCATGTTGGTAGCCACAGGGTCAAGCCCTGATAGACAGCCCAGCTGTCAGTGCAGACAACTGTGGGAGAGGACTCCTGGGTGATCATGAGGCATACTACAACTCAGCCCATTGCCTGCTCTTCCCCTCTCCATCCTCCCTCCATATTGTCTCAGTCTTAGGATGGAAAGCCACAGCAAGGTGTGGTACACAACAGCCAGATGCTTCTCTATCAGGGTGTACTGGATCTCTGCCCCTTTCCATAGTTGTGACCAGAAACCAATAGGTTGGCATATCCACTCAAGCTGCTGTCAATGGCCCCATCCATAAACATCTTTGGTTACATGAACATCTAGCTCACAGGGCCTTGATGAGTCCATTACCCTGAAGGCCTGTATGGCCTTGACTGCTTGCTTAGCAGCAGTAAAAGCAGCTGCACCTGTCTCATCCCAGTCCCACCTGATGCCCTTTCATATCAACTGGTATAAGGGCTTCAGAATTTGTGCCAAGTGCAGGAAAAAGACTCTCCAGTAGCCCAAAAGACCCCAAAATTCTTGTAACATTGCCACAGTGGTAGGGGTAGGAAAGCCTAGACCTTGTCTATGACTGCTTCAGGAATAGCTTTAGTTTTACCTGAGAAGATAACACCCAATAACTTTATAGACAAACTAGTTTCTTGAACCTTGTTGCAGTTCACAGCCCATTCTTTTTCCTGTGGATGTTGCAGCAGTCTAAGAACTGCACTTTCTAAATCTGCAAGAGAATCAGATGTGAGCACGCTATCATCAGTGTAGTGATACAGCCACACCATTTTTAGTTTCTTCCATGTGGCCAAGTCCTGGGCTACAAGTCCGTGACACATGGTGGGACTGTGGAGGTATCCCTGTGGAAGGACAGGGAATGTCCACTGCCAGCCTTCCCACATGAAGGCAAACTATTCCTGACTTTCCTGTGCTATGTCAATAGAGAGGAAAGCATTAGCAAGGCCCACAACATAATGATACATCCCTAATTCATTATCGAGGGTGTCCATAAGGGCTGCTATAGAGGGGACAGAAGCATGCAAAGAGAGTGTACCTTTATTCAATTCCCTGTAGTCCACGGTCATATGCCAGGAGCTGTCTTGCTTTTTCACTGGCCACACTGGTGAATTAAAAGGACTGTGAGTGGGCTTTATGATGCCCACCTTCTCCAACTCCTGTAGAGTTTCTCCAATTTCCTGTATCCCCCAGGCAATTTATATTGCTTAGTATTTGTCACCTGCTGAGATACAGAAAGAGCTACAGGCAGGTGCTGAGCATGTCCCTTCAGAACTGCCTTTACCACATGTGCATCAGCCTGAACTCACCTGCAGAGGTCTGTAAACACAGGCCCTGCAGGGTATCTACCCCAAAATGTATTCAGGGATGGGAGAAATGTGTGCAGTATACTTCTCTGGGGGTATATGCCCTATCCCAGTGGGATTTGGGCTTTCTTCATTCGAACTGCCTTATGCCCATAGCCATCTATCACAGCAAGGGTCCCAGGAAAACACTCAAAGTTGCCATAAATCAGAGAAAATTCAGCTTCTGTGTCCACCAGCACCAGGACATTTTGTACACTCATGGGGGACCAATGAATTGCTAATTCTACATGTAGCCTCCGGTTCCCATCATGTCACCCAAGGTGGGGGCTTTGACACCCTCTCCCCCAGTTGCACTGTGATACCCAGTCATCTTCCTTTGGGACTGAGGGCCCAGGCAGAGACAGAGTACTGTCCCCCAGGAAGTCTTGCAGGGACACGGGCTGGACATGGGCTTTGCCTCTGGCTTCCATGTCTTGGACGTCAGCTGCTGGAACTGCTGCTCTGGCTTTAATTGGTGCCACAGTTCTCACAAAATCCTATTGGGCTGCCCATCAAGTTTTTCTTTCACTACCCTGGCCTTTATCAAGTCAACCCACATCTGGGTCCTCTAGACCTTCATGGGGCCTTTTGCACTTCTTTCAGTCGTGGCCTGTACTTCCCTCCATGCCCTTATTGTTTCAACCTCTGCCAGATCTGCTAAAATACAAGTAGCCTCACTTATGTGTTGCCCTATATGAGGGGCAAGAATAATTGCTAGAGACCCATAGAGAAATGGGGGAGCTGTATACAGCACCAGATTTCTCATTCCTATGGTGAACAACTCCTCATCGGGGCCCTGGGGGTCCATATTATAGATGATATTTTTCATGCCCAACTCCTGTAGCACCTGCTGGAGCTCTGCATACATTTTCCAGCTAGTGGGTAAGTATCGTAAATCACCCTGATTAGGCCAAATTGTCCGGATGGCTGCTGTCAGCCAATCCAGAAGTGCCTGATTCCCTGAGGTGTGATGAGCAACTTTGCAACCACTGCTGGAGGGAAGGGTGAATTGTCAGGGAAGCCAGTCTACCCATTTCAGAACCTGACATGATGTTTTCCACCCCAATATCCCGGAGATGTAAAACATGTAGGCAGAGGTTCTGACGACTTCTGCCCAAACCGTATGCCCATGTCCACCAGTTCATCCTGGGTGCAGGGGCAGAGCCTGGAGTGCTCCACGACCTGCGGAGGGGACGGCTCCTCCCCCTGAGGAGCCCGTGGTTGTTGCATTTTTACTTTCTTAATTACAACTGGGTGAGCCTTTAATATGGGAGAGGCTGATGCCTCGGTAACAGTTCAGCCCTGGGCCCCACCCCCTCACCCTCTCCTGACATCTCCTCTAATGTCTCCGGGGCTGAAGGCACTGCTCTTTCCTCCCCCTCCCCCACGGCCTTCTGCAACGTGGATCCTTCTGCTGCCTCCTCCTTTGTTGCTGAAGTATATTCCAGGAGCATGACCTGTCTTCTCAATAACTGTCTCTCTTTCTTAAGGGCATCTCATAGGTCTTCCAGATGACACTGAAGTGTATCTCTCTCCTTGATAATCCTTTCCACTATTTCAATAAAGAGATATCCCACAATCCTGGCTGCTACGTAGCCACTCAGGGCCTCTAGTCTTCTGTCTAAGGGAGGGCTAATTCCACAGTTTCCAGTGTGTCCACCCTTCCCCATTTCTGGGGAAGGCCCTACCCCTCTAGGAGCTTCTTTACCCTAGACCAATTCCCCACTAGCAGCTCCTCAGTTGGAAGCCCCACAGATAGGGGCTCCCAGGTGAAGCTGCACCCTCTACGGCTGCAGGCACTGGGGCCTCCCCACCATCCACAGTGAGAGTTCTGGGCATTTCCCACCATCTATAGTGGCAGCCCACCCAAGGGTCACACCCATGAAGACAGATTTGGGGTTCAGAGGGCCTGCCAACTACTGCCAGATATAACTCTGGGAGGAAAATCCGAGAGCAAAAACGCCTTTAAAACCAAAATCAGTCAAAGGGAGAAATAAAGTGGGAGAAATCTACTTATTGTCTCTTGTGACCTGGCTGCAAGAAGGGACCCCATCCCATCTCTTCGGTTCAGATATGTGCTCTTTACTCCTTGTAATTATCTATTGATATGGATATGAACTACTTCTCTCCACCCCTTGGAAACACCTATTGATATAGAGATGCACTAAAGCCAGGTGAGAGATTCTGGAAATGTTGCAATTTTACACACAGCAACTCACTGCTGAGCCAGCATTCTTTAAATGACTTGCTTCTCCTTTTTTGCCAGAACTTTGTCAAAAGGCCTCACATAGCTATAAGGAGACTGCAAATACAATCTATGACTGGGTATATTGCAATCCCAATAGAAGTTTATTTCTATTACTTAGAAGATGAGAACAGCTTTTGGGTGACAATGAGCCATCTCTGGTAAAACTGAGAGAAAATAGGCTATATAAGAGTTCAGGGGTTCTTTATGTCCTTCAAAAATATATGTTTCTTAATAAGTCTAGTATTTTTGAACAACTTTTTGCTTCAGATACCAGTAATAAGCCCTTTTTATTGACCAAAAAAGTATAGATATTTTGCATCTTGAAATTTAGCCTTGTTAACATGCCTTTATGTTTGTTTGTGTTACTGTTTCTGTGTATCCATACTGGATTCTTTAGCTGCTGCTTCTCTTTTAGTCCTCTTCTGAGATTTGCAGTTGTACAATCAGAGCCATGTTTTTGCTGGCTCTTGAACAATGTAGGGGCACAATCACTTCTAGATGCTGAGATCATAAGTTATGCATCTTTTTGTCTTTATTTTTGAAATGCTGTATTCTGGAAGTTTTCAAGAGTGTGATACTAATTTAGTAAGCATTTGTCCTCTCCTTCCAGTTTCTTGTCCCATTTCTAGTCAGTGTTTCTCCTGAAGCTTCTACCCCCTTCAGAAAGAGCTGGGCATTTGACCCTGGTCTAGATAGTAGGGTCTCTTTTCCTGTTTATAGTGATTGCTTCAGGGATGGACAAGTGACCCAGACAGTCTTTTACTACAAGGGGCCCCTTCTCTCATTCTGAAATTGTTATGGGCCATTCCAGCCAATACAGAGAGAGAGCCTTTTTGAGAATGAAGTCAACACAGAGGAAAGCAAATCAGAAGGATTAAGTGAGCTTTCTGAGAACAGGAATCTACCCTGCCTAATTCTAGGACTATTCCTGGCTTGTGTTTTATGTAAGCCAATAAACATCCTTTTCTCCTTTAAGCCAGTTTGAGTTGAGTTTATGCAACTTGTACCTAAATGAGTCCTCATGAATTCAATTTGGTAACTTCTTCTAGGCTCTTGTTCATTCCACAAACCAACTGCTTTTTTTCTTATCTATTAAAATGCACCACTTTTGATACAGATGACCCTATACATGCTAGCAAAGTGGGTACGAAATAACTTCATAGTAAAATGTTTTACCTGTCAGTATCCTTTTAATGGTGCTGCTGAGAAGTCACCAGATTCTGTTTTTATATGCAATGAAGGGATCAGTTCCCACCTGAACTCAATCTTACCAGTTTCTCTGCTGACTGTCCTTACATCCTCATGTAAAGAACACAGAGGCAACTGACGGGAAACAGGGCTGCAAGTGGGACAAGGCACAAGAGAAATGCTTTTCACAGGGAGCAGTCATCTTTCAGAATGTTTTGAAGGAAATTAAAACCTATTTAGAAATCAGTTACTCATGTCTCTGTTCTAAAACTTGAATTTTGAGCAACTTTGGAAAGCAACTAGGAATTCTCTAATATTAATAGGGCCTTGATATAATGAAGCAGCCATTTCAATGCAAAATGGAAAGGGACACCGGAAAAGGGAAATACAACTAACGTGTTGACGACCAATTATGTGTTAGGCATGTTAGTTCCTTTTATGAAAAACTTGATACTAAAAAAGAAAGAAGGCAGAAGCATTTTCTAAGCCATAAGTGTCTAAGAAAAATGGGAATATAGAGCCTGGTACATAGGAAATAATCAATAAATAATAGCAATGTTGGTCGTGGTGGTTAGGTTTGTAGGTGGTGATGATGACATACAAACACCTGGGTAACTATTAAAATGCAGATTCTTAAGTCCACACTACTAGTGAATCAGAATCCTTAAAGGCAGAGCGCTGGTCAGCTGTGCTTTTACAAGCTCCCTTATGAGGCTCTTGATGCCCAGTAAAATGTGAGAATCTTGGCCTCCGAGGTGGCATGGTGGGGGGTAATAATATTTAATATTAATAACTAATGTTAGTTGATATTTAACTTTTGAATATGAAAATCTTCCAAATTAATTTAACATCACTAGCCAAGAATTTCAGAACAGTTTCAATAGCTATAACATTATTTTTAAAAACCTTTCAAGTCTGACAAAGATTCTCTGCAATGAAGCCATGATCTCTATTTACTAAACATGAATAACTATGGGGCACATACTTATTTTTAACATATGCAAAAGCCTCATTACAGTTAAAGATTATATACCACCATTTTGCTTATGTATTTACTTTCTTTTCTTTTTTTCTCTTCTTTCCTCTCCCCCTTCCCTACTTCCCTTTCTTTTCTGCCATTCTCCCTTCCTTTCCATGCAGTTTTCCTTACAATCAGCAGAGGGCACTATTCTGCAGCAAATCTGGAACTCAAGTACCCGAAAAATTCAAGAAGCCAGATTAAAACAAGCTCATAAATGTTATATACATGAATGCTTACTGAATTTTAAGTATGGTGATTTACATGAACCTGTCATGATCACATGGCTCATAAAACAAACTCCATCTTAACAGCCGTGTTTAACGATGCACCCTTTCCTTTATGAGAATTTAATGTTCTCTTTTCAACCCTCCATCTCCTGAATATAGATAGTCTGTTAAATAAGACAAACTCGACTCAAGCCACGGTCAGTAGAGCTGTGGCTCCCCTCTGAAAACCCTATTTTATCGGTCTCTTCTACTGTGTAATTATTTAGTTTAATTTGATAAACATGTCATTTTCCCAGGATAATTAGGTGGATAAACAGAATGTTCAAAAAGAAATGGAGCCAATTAGACTCTTTATCAGAGACTTACACAAAAAAAGCTTTACAGATCGACAAAACTTTTCCTTAGAGATTTGATCCCAAATTAGAGTTCCTGGAATTTATGAGGGACAAAAGATGCTGCTCTCCTAAATATAATGAAGTCTCAAGTATGTGAACAAGAGAGCAGATAAGAGACAAAACTCCCATATGCTTCAAAATTCACACTCGGGTTGGAAATACAGAGGGGCATGCCTTCCGTGATGGCATAATTTTATCCCCACCTAATTACAACCACTTTTAAACAGGTTGGGCAACTGGAAGCGATTGTTCTGTGGCTGTGGGTAATTTCTGGGAGCTAGCTCAAAGCAGTCAGGTATCCAGCATTTATTTATGCTGTGAGTATGTCACCATGCACGTGGTGGATACTCGTGTATTATACAGACTCAGCGTTACACAGTTGTTCGTCCTGAAAATAACAGTCCATTAATATGTTAGGTACCTTTCGTAGAACTTTGAGTAAATAACTCCTCAAACCTCTTATCGTTTTATTCTATTTCTTATTTTTGGTCCTTGAAAACAGACTCATATTTGGAGTGTAGTATCTGGCTTGACTTCTCTGTCCAGGTTTTATTTTATGTATTTTGCTTCTCTATAAAGACTGGTCCTTAATTGAATGATGTTCATGTTGCTGTGATTCAGGACTTAATGCTGTTAGTACAGAATCAAGGTACATGTTTGTTTCTATTGGAAAATCCTTATAGTATAACCCAATGAAGAAATACGTACTAATATTTTTCTTTGTCACTTCTTGCCACATCTTTTATGACATTCCTAGTTATTATTCTCTTTGGTTTTGGAAAGCTGCTCAAAATAAAAAAATCTTCAGAATTAAAAAAAAAATGTTTCTAAATTTAAGGACTCCCCCCCTCCATGCTTACTCCTACTTCTTCACACATTAAGCTTGTGTACACTCTCTAGATTTCTTGATTCTTACAAGCTCCATTTGAAATGGTAATAGAATATCTTCCTTTCATTCCATAATAATGACATCTATTTTTCTTCACATTTCTCTCAGGGGTTCTTCACCCTGCGCCTAGTCTTATCTAGATTTCTATACTGCTTTTTTTTTTTGGCCTGTCTCAAAGTCTCAGTATAATACAAGGGCCCTTTCTGCTGATTTGTCACAGTATCTATTACCACTGACAAACTCAGAGCTCCCTGTCATTTGAGTGGCTTGAATCAGCCACTCAATCTCTGGTGAGGTTAATTCAACACACAGGTTGCTAAACTGTCATTTGACAGGTAGGAATTAATAAATGGGTAATGTACAGAGCCTCTTTCTATTTATGGGGACCATAAGGGGTGAAATCCACAGGCATGATCTCAGCCATGTATTAAAAAAAGCCACTGGAAGTTGGTTGCAGATTGCCTGAGAGCCCCAAGCCCTTGTCTGAGTCTGGTGTGTGCCACTGGTAACGACCATTTGCAGAGAGCGGCTGCTTCTCTCAAAAACTAGTTTCACCTACCCAGAGATCCAAACCTACATTGCAGCCTGAGCTAGTTTTTCCAAAGAGTCCTTAAGCATCTGATGTCTTTACAAGGACTTTAAAATTTTACTTTTCTTGCTTGCCTTTTAGAATGAAATAGCTATATTTTGAATAGAAATTTAAAAACAGGAAAATATTAAAAAAATAAAAGTCACCATAAATAACAAAACCAAAGAAAATCCCAAACCCTTTCAAGAAATAGTGAAGAGCTTGAAGATATTAAAAAAAAAATCATCCAAATCCCCCACCTGGAAATAATCATTAACATTATGTGAAAATCACTCCAGACATTTCTCTACATAAATATTTGTGTACATATGCAGGCATTGATTATAAAGTTGTAGATATAGCTGGACGAGTAGAAGGATAGTAATAGAATTATAAAAATGTGATGCTACTATAATGCTGTTTTATGATAATGAGTTTACATTTAATGTTACTACAATTTAATAGAAGAAAAAAATGGAGTGAAACTGAAGAAAATGTACTCCAGAGAGAAGTTTCTTTACCATAAAAGTCACTGAGGTCTAAAGAATTTCCAGGATATTTTTGAAAGTACAATTTAAGAAATCTATGGAGGAAACACAAATCAAGTGGGCAATTTATTTTAAACCCTGAGCTTGATGAATTCATATTACATTTTTCTTTTATCCTGGGCCCTTGGAATAAATTCTTAACTAGATATGGATTAATATGAGTCTCTTATTTTGCCAGAGGGCTAGTTGCATTTTACAGGAAAAGCAAAACACATTTTTCCAGCATTATGAAAAATTCATGGGTGAGAATAGCATTTCAGAACATATTGGATAGGAGTGAATAGACTGGTTTTTCCCTTCCCTCTCTCAGTTCCCTCTTGCATAGTCATAGGAACTCAATAAAGCCTGGACTGTATTAAAGCCAGAGAGGGGCGCCGTCTGAATTCCCACCCCCCATGACTTGTGTATGGAATTTACGACTATCTGATCCATAGCTAAATCCAGGAAGGAACTAAGATGTGGTTTTCCACACAGGACACTGGTAAAGAGCCACCTGTGGCAATTTCTTTAGATAGTTTAATATCAGCAAAGAAGAACGTGATTCCATCCTATGGCTTGTTCTCATCTGTGCAGACCTTCAGAGAGGGGTAACAATTACCAACAGAGAGAGGGCAGGAATAAGAGCTTCTGGACTCAGATGTTTTCCAGGCAGCTCCTAAAATCCTGCAGGCAACAGCCTTCCAGGCAATCTCTCAAAATAGAATCCATCAGTGGGGAACTCAGCAGGGACTCACTAGCTAAAGCAACTAGGTTCAGAAATCAAATGGCATCAGCCATGTTACAGGATCTGGTATCCTCCCGTGCTTGTTTGAGATGGCAAGTATTGCCAACTTAGTGTTATGTCATCAGGGTTTTTCTGAGGAATGTAAGAATTTCATCACAACAGTTGGGAAATCCTGCAGGAAATCATAACTTTGGTGTTCTGTTTTCCAAGTAGGACCATAGAAGACTCCCTTTCAAAAAAAAAAATAAATCTCTGTTCAGGCAAAGACTTATGAGACCAATCTTGAAAGACTAACTTACAATTCCAATAGCAACATAACTAAGTTTATCAAACACACGCTTTAATGAACAGTGAAATTGATCTGGGAACAAATGTAATGGGTGCAAGATCAACAGCACCGTCTCTGGGAGACGCAGTGCCTGAATGATGTTTTGTGGAAAATTGCATAACAACGATGCAGTAATGCTACTGAACAATCAGTGCATTGTTCAAAATGAGGAAGCAAACAGTTCCCAGTGTGGCCATTGCAAGTTCCCTAAATACTTACTGAACTTAAGGGAATGTTAGATTTTATAACTTTACCCAGTTAGACTTATCTACTCATCTGTGGAGAACAAGGTAGAGAAGAAAATACAAATCGACCTATGTGCCTTATTCCACTTCTGTGATGTCCTCACCCGTGTCCTCCTCTGCACGTTTGTAACTGGGGTGGAGAGGGTGGGGTCAGAGGCTGAAATCTGGACAAAGTCAAAATCTCTCTTCAACTTAGACTCATTCAATGAATATTTACTGAGGGACCAGAGGGAAAGAAAACCATCCCCAAAGATGGGAAATAAATGATTGCAACCATGTAGGTTTTGAATTCCATCAGGTGGCACGGGAACAGGCTTCAGTCTAGGACTGATTTTTCATCTTCCATTATTGAGGCAATAACCCTTCTGAATGCTCAATCTGATGTCCCATGAATTACAGCATTTCCTCACTTTGACAGGGGGAATATAGTCTATTGCTGCCCCTGTGTGAGTTCTGCGGATTTTTCCCGTAGGCGTTTTTTGTTCCCCAGACTTGGGTAGTTTCTTCTCACTCGTGTGCTGATGAGAGTTCAGCTGAGGACACAGAAGGACTGTCTGCAGATCCCCTGAGCTTGCTCTCTCTCTCTCTGTGCAGCTCTCTTCAGGAATCTTCCTGTGGATTCCTGGACTCCCTGGAATCCTAGTTCCACTTCTTCAACCCAGGGACTTCCCAGCTCCCTGAGCTTTGGCCTAGGAACTCTCTCCAGATAGTACAAGCTCGGGCAGCCACAAGGGTCGTTTTCTTCATTTCCTGTTTAGGTCGCCATTCAGTGCTGCCTGATGTCCAGTGTTTGAAAATCATTGTTTCATAAATGTTTTCCATTTTTTTAGTTGTTTCATGGGGGAAGGTGAATCCAGTCCCTGTTACTTCATCTTGGCTGTAAACAACCACAGAGATTTTAAATTCAAAAATGTTCTCACTGTTGTTTACCTTAAAAATTTCTCATGACTCCAAACACATGTTATCTGTTAGTGAGGAGTTGGTTTATCATCTTCAGCATTAGGGGAGGGTGTTGTCAAGATGGGAGTTGGCAAGGCTCCTTAATGGCACTACAGGTGTCTCTGGAGAATGAATTAGCGATGTTGCTTAGCTCTGGTCTTGAATTTGACTTCTCATATAAAATAAAGTCTCATTTGCAGTTTGAACTTACAGACTCCATTTTATGAAGTCTCTCTCTTCTGTCTTTTTTTTTATAACTGCATCCTTGGGGTGTACATATTGGGGTAGCTGTTAGAATATATAATCATTTAGCAGATCTGTGATTGTAAATGAAGCCCGTCTTACTCTAGGCTCATGTTTTGCTTATCCAGTCTTAAAAGTAAGTGCTGGTTTACATACTGCAGACCTAGAAGAAATTAGAATAGTGTTTAAAAAATAGCTCTTGAGACAATAAAGTTAAATGTATTTTGTACCTTCTTTATATTGTTTGATTTCCATTGGAAGCTTGTCTAAGGTGTATTAAACTTATTTGAGGCAATTAAATACCTGTGCGCATGTGTGTGTGTGTGTGTGTTTAGGGTGGAAGTGGAAACTTGAGTGGCACAGAAAACATGAATGAGAACACTACAAATAAGGCAAACTCCTAACAATTTCAGAGGATTAGGATTTCTCACAAGGTGCAGATCTGCACAAAGGGAGGCTGTGTTTGGTTTCCAGCGAAATTACAAGACAGTAAGAGAAATGACATGTTGTTGCTGTATCTTTCATGTAAAGATACTTCCAGTGACCATTGTTACTAGATGAAATATGAGCATATAGATGGTCAAATTTACTTTTCATACCCTTTAAACAATGCTGCCACTTGACAAACAGAAGATGGAAATCAGAAATAGTAGGTAAAAAATACTTTTGGGTGAAGTTAGGAGTCTGAGGGCCAGACACGTATACAGTACCCTAAAAAGTCACTTATCATGTGGTAATGCTGCTATACTCTCTCTAGTAATTCAGCAAATTATCTCTTCATAAGCATTTGTTTTTAATTTAATGAGTGTCTGAATTACTAGGGGTATCAGATCATGTTTTGGTTAACCTTGATGTTAACCATGATAAAGCTATTTGTTGCTTATTTTATATCTGGAAAATATTATTACTTTTTTTTAAGTACCTTTCCTCTTTACAAGTCAATGTATTATATTTTTGTTATGGTTAACCTGGAGTCCATTCTGTTATATAAAACCTATCTCAAATCACCATACTAATAATGATACACTCTTTTCCAAATTTCTTATGGCATTTATAGGTAACATTAACCAGTTATGTATTTGACTGAATACTGCCTTGCTAATTCTTGTATATACATTAACTAATGAAGTTTGCAGTGTCATTTGCTTTATAATTATCTCGAATCAAGGGCCCATACGTTCTTTTTCTTTTATATTTTTTCATCCTTCTCTTGCCCACTGCTTAGTTGAGAGTAGATGCTTGATAAACACTTTGTTGTTTTGATATCAGTTGAAAGTCTTTAAAACTGGATATTTCCCATCTTCCTTCTCTCCATCACCATCATTGCAGTCCCTTTAATAGTCCAGAAAAGAAGACAGGGAATAATTGCCTGTGAAGGGCCACCCAAGAAGTTAGGTATGAAACTAAAATTGGACTTCAGAGTTTCAAACTCATAATCCTAAACTCAAAACAAAAGGCCACACAGCTTCCTTCAATGTAATTAGATTATAAAAGCATTCAGAAAAGCAAAGCTGCTCTTGTCCTGAAGGGAAGTTTGTGACTATGTGTTCTTTGCAGAAAATAAAGACTATGGATCTCATTAAAATGTCCCCATTCCCAGCATGCTGGACATACCAGCAGCGTAAACATTCTTGAAGGGGAACATATACTTCTGGGTCTAGGCAAGAAATCCCGCCTGGTCTACATTGAATGGGAGGCTCTGACCACTCTGTAGTGGTCGGTCGGTTTATTGTGTGGACAGCTGGGAGTCATTTCCTCATCTTCATTCCAAATGAAGCTGGTCACTCCCTTTTCATATTTGCAAAGCTATGAGTGTGAGAAGGGAGCTGGCATGTTTATCCAGTGGGCTCAGTGCCAGGCAAGGGCTGCCTACTCCTCTGGTCCTTCCCAGCTCCGTTTCCCAGTCTCTGCTTGAAGATGGGCAGATATGGCAAGTTGCCAATCAGGAAGCCAGAGCTTCAAAAGGAGCCCTCATGAGTGCGCACAAAGGCTCATTTGTTCACCACTTGGACGGAGATGCCCGCGGCTTCCAGGCAGACGGAGAATCGGGGGTTTGTCTTCACTTGATTTCTCGCCTGAACCAGCTGGCGGATGGAAGTCCTCCTTTTCGTCATGTGGCTTCACCGTAGTGAGAATGACTGAATGGAGGTGCCTTTCGGCCTTCCTTCGCCTCCATTTTTAAAGAGACAAATAAGTTTATCTCTGCCTTTGGAATTAACTAAATGATAGGGTTAAAAAAAAATTCTATTTGCCATTAATAACATTAATATACTGGATTGTAGATTTTAGGGATAAACATGGCAGGTAACTGGCAATACGGAGTGGTCTGATTTTTATATGTCATAAAGATATTTTATCAGGGCTCCTCCCAAAACAGAACTCCTCCCTCAGATATTCCATGTACAGGGTAAAATTCTAGTTCAAATACCTGAGAATTTACTTTTACTGTTTATTCCTCTGGCAAAAACTTACTTTTATAATTCCAAAAGTCCTGGGAGGATAGGGTTAAGCTGGTATTAGTTATTTGATATTGGCCTGAATATATTTCATATCTGTTTCAGGGTATAGGTTTTGAGGACAATTATGTGGGATCCGAAAGAGGGCACATGTGGATGAGAAGGAATGAATATGAAATCAGGAAAGGAAAGTACTGGATTTGGACACCTCAAAGTAGGACCAGGGTTTAGATATGGGAAGCAAGGCTCTCAAGGCATAAGAAAACATATATATGGTTTGTTTCTTCCCCCTGCTTAATGTATTTCTAGTTCTGAGAACTATAAAAAATATTAATGTTGCGTTACATATTTTTCAAAAATAAAACTGACATATCCTGACACCAATTTATGGGAAAAATGACAGGTACAAGTTCTGGTACATTAGGAAACTAACTTTGAAAATAAGAGGTTTGGAATCATAAGTTGGTATATGAAAATACAAATGGTCTAAAGTCTCATTAAAACAACTCCGAATTTCTCCAAATATGTGCTTGGCAGAAAGATAAATTATAGGCCAATGTATGATAAATACACCAATTTTATACATGCCCAAATATCTGAAAATACTAAGTGGAAAAGCTAAAAGGAAAAATCTGTTATAAAAGAGAAGAAATTAAATGGGCCTTAGACCTTTAATTGCTGAAAATCAGTTACTACTTGATGCTGGTAGGGAACTGTTTGAACCATTCATTTGAAATAACTCTATTTTCCATTTCACACATAGCTGCCCAAGATATCTTTCCTGAGAACTAAAAAATGTTAAGCTATTATTTCTGATTCAAATTCTAGCAGTGGCCATTTCTAAATGATAAATACATATATACAGGAACAATGAACATGATATCTATCCTTTTCATAAACTAAACACTTCATGAAGTGTTCAATGCAGTCCTGTTAAATATAGGCACAAGGCTCTTTAGAATGTCTCCATTGTGCGTAATTCAAATGTTATACCAATAGAGCAACTCTCCATTACCCCCTCCCCCAAGTCCCCGCAACTACCATTCTCCTCTCTGCTCCTGTGAGTCTGACTGTTTTAGACACCCCATATAAATGGGAGCATGCAGTGTTTGTTGTTCTGTGGCTGGCCTGTTTCACTTAGCATGATGTCCGAGGGCAGACTTGGCCCCTGAGAGTGAGCACATCCTTAAATTTTACACCTTGGGAGCCACACTTGCACTATCTTAGTCCCTGCCCTGCTACTAAGACAAATAGACACCTTCCACAATTTTCATGAAGACCATTTCTGGTTCCAGGGGAGCAGCTGTGGGTGGAGCAATAGATGCTGGATGAGGAGTGAGAAGAAGTGGATTTTGTTCTTGTGTACTTGCAGGTGATCCTAATCAGCTCTCTGAGCATCATCGTCACCCTGGGAACAGAGCTGGTATTTACTGTAGAATGGTGGAGGGTCTGAGATTTTGCCTAATTGCAAGCAAATCAGTTAGTTTGTCACAGTTTCATGGATGCTGGTAGAAGACATGTGACTTCTGGGTCAGAAACAGGAGACTTTATTACTCATAGTAACAGCAGTTTGGGGTCATTAGCATTTGTGTTGGTTCCGTGAACCGCACTTCCCAGAGGGTCAGCTGGAGAGAGTCCTAGGATATAGCCATCTGCAGTGGGGTGCTTCACAGGAGATGAACCCCAAAGTTAAGGAATGAAAATATTTTATAATAGGCAATAAGAATGCCTGGCCTTTGCTGTAGAGAGATTATCTTTGGTATACTGGACAGTGAGCATGCTTCCCCTTTGCTCTAGCAGGATCTGTAGCATATTTGTCTCTAAAATTCCCCTCTCTTTGTATGAGAGGGGGGAAAAACTCCATCTTGTCTAAGACTGCTATATATATTTATATATATATATATACAGGAAACAAACTGAATCCTAACAAATACATTATTTGGCACCTGGAGGTAGGGTGTGATAACAGAACTTGAAAACATGAGCTACCTTAGTGGTGAGGGAACATTTGGTAGTAAGGATTCAGATATTGCAGCCTGACAACTAATAACTTTTATTATGGGATAGGAGACTATTTGTCACATTGTCCCCTGTTGTCCTTTGGAAGACAAACCACATATGAACTGGAGCAAAAGCACTAGAGAAAATGGTAGAAAAGATTCAGAATGTTTGTGTATAGGGGTACTTCTTGCCAGTTTAGCAAGTCCTATAGGAGTGAGAGATGAACTCAGAGTAGGCCGACTTCAAGCAGGCAGAGAAGGAAACACCTCTCATCTTAGAGAGCTTCCTTAAGCAGCCTATAGCACAAATGCCTATGAGTCCTATAATTTGACGTATGGATGGTCTGAGTAAATCTCCTTCTGTAGCTCAAATTAAACGATTTTAAGTGATGCTTGCAAAGTGGCCATATTAAAGGAGATAATATTGTGCCAGCAAAAGATCTCTACAGATAATGGGAATTAGATTGACTCAAAATATTGGCCAATAGTTCTCATTTTCCCATCTAAGCTCATTTTTTCAGATGGTGTCCAAGTGGCCCCTACTAATTTGAGAGACAGGGTGATAGATAATGAAGACAGTAAATAAAAGATGAGAGTTACCAGGCTAAAAAACGAGGTATAGACATGTTCCTGGTTATTTGCATGTGGAACTAACTGAAAACAAATACATCAGAGGCTTACTAAGGTTTAAGGGAATGATATTGGCAAAGAGACCCCAAATTTGGTCCAGAGCCCCCTGTGGCATTTAAAACCCTCCAATGAACCTTTGATCCCCATTGGAAGTAGGCTATGAAATCTCTACCTGCTACAAGAAGGTCATATCCTGAAGAACCTAATTCAGTGTGTCTGTATAAGAGTGGACATGGGAAACTCTCTCAAGAGAAAAAGTCAAGGGTCAAAACCGATGGCAGTGTTTTCCAGAAAGAGAACCGGAGGCTTCCACAGGGAACAACTGAGGAATTTACCTCAATGCTGGGGCACTTTAAATTCTGCCCCATTGGATTTTATAACTGTCTGGACCAGTGAATGTGGTGTGTTTGCCCTTCTTCCCATCTCCAAATGGGGCATTTTATTGCACTTGTGCTATTTCTTTTCTGTCAGAGTGCTTCAGGTGTGTTGGAAGCAGGATTTTTCTTTATTTATAGGTCCCTGGACTATGGGGAACAGTATATTGACCTGACGGGGGAACCCTGTATTGCCCAGAGATTCTAGACTTTGAGCTCAATGCAGTAAGTGGAGACTTAGAGTTTCTCCACTGGAGAGGGAGTGTGTTCTTTTTTGTAGGGAAGGAATACACGTGGGTGTAATTAAATATCCAAAAGCATAGCAAAGACCACTGATTGTCTCCCAAATATCCCTTTTTTTTCTCCTTCTCAATTATAAAACCTCAAATTCATTTTAAGGATCTATTCACTCTATAGGATTCCATTTCTCAGCCTCCTTTCCAGTCTGGTGCAGCCATGTAACAAGGTTCTGGCAAATGAGATGAAGAAGTAGTATCGTATTATACTTCCTTACAAGGGATGGCATAGGCTCTTCTTTTTTTCCTGCATTCTGCTTCCTGGAACATGGATGTAATGGCTGGCACTCTGGTTGCTGTTTTGCATGGTGAGGATGTGGCTCTCACTGTAGGGTATTGGATTGAAAGGTTGTAGAAAGTGAGGCAAGGATATAGTCATGGAACTGATGAATCATCCTTGGACTGCTGGCCTCCATACTTTTTTATGCAACAGAATAACACCTTTTGTGTTTAAGCCATTGTTAATTTGGGTTGACTTTTGTAGATAGCTGAACTTAATTTTGATAGGTGTAAAATTTAGATAAACATGAGTATGTTGTTACCATTATTAGTCAGGAAATCTGAAAGAGTGGGTGCATAATCTTTCTAACTGAAACAAAGTAAAATTACTTTATTCATTTACAAAATTATAATCTTGACAATGAGGTTAGAAAGTATTTCCTACTGATGTAAACTGTACCACCATAGTCTTGGATGCAACCCTACAATTGCAAAATCTTAAAACCTTGGGGCATCATGCATTGACACCTCACAGGGACCTATAATGGGACTACTACATCAGGGATCCTGCTGAAAGGGCAGTAGTGGGCTGACTTATTTGTACCATATGACGCCACCTATTATAACATAGCTAACTGGACCAAAGGTGGGAAACCCAACCAATGCAGTCAGTTCATAGGCTGGTTAGTGACCTTTGAGTGACATCATCTGGTATAAAAAGAGGATCTGGATTGATCAGCATCTCTTTGCCAGCAATTTGAAGTTAGGAAATGGAGACTGGTATTAGCATTGGAAACTAAAGCTAAGTTTAGCAGAAATGGTCAGACTATGATGGCCATGTATAAGCTGAGAATATTAGGATGACTGAAACCATGAATGAGCAGCTTAGGTGAATAAAGAGCAAAGGGTAGAAGATGAGTATGCTCCTGAAAATAGTACATGAAGAGGAGACACACAGGAAGAAGAGATGGAGAGAGTAACTGAGAGTCTTGCCAATGGCAGAGAAATCAGGCCTTCTGATGCTGAGGTTTCTGCATCTATGTGCATCAATTTCTGTTTTTATGTGGCAAGGTAAGATGAGTTCTTGGGTTTCCTACCTTCTTTATTCTGTGCTCTTCCAAAAATATATACCCTTATAATAACACGTTACCTTAATCTCTTTCCTGTATCTGAAAGGCTCTAATTAGCACAATTAGAGCATAGATAAATATTTGCATATTTCATTGCCCAAACCATAATGGAACTAATGTGTATAATTTAAATTTATTTGAATCCTATTTAACTTTGAAAAGGGTTCATTTGAGGCAATTTATCATATTTGATAAAAAGGAATGTAGTAGAAGACAGTTAAAATAAAGTTAGTTGGAAGAGAGAGTTATAGCAAGAAAGGAGATAAGACTCTTAATGATGAAATTAATACTCTATTGAGCATTTTTAGGCTGGTGGTAAGCCCTTTATATGTATAATTATTATTAACATTGACATCTTATTTTTTATATTCTTTATTATTATATATTATATTATTATTTGATATATATATTCACTATTATGAACAGCCTTTTCAAGTAGATGTTCTTATTACCCCCACTTGACAGATAGAAACATTGAAGCTAAGAGGGTTAAGTATTTGCCACAGTTGTTGAATGGCATTTAGGATTTGATCTTGGCTGTCTGACTCTCAGTCTGTATTCTTTGTGACTATGCTATAGTCACTTTCTATTTAGTGGAGTTTTCTAGTTACTATCCCCAGCTCATAAGTAGCCCTAATAAACTGTGGCATTTTAAAAGTGAAAATGATAGCATTTACAATGTTGTTATTAGGAAGCTTGGAGTCTAAGAGCCATATCACACAGGGCCTTTGGAAATGCCTTGATCTGGGAGGTGAATTCAGAGGATACTTAGGAAATTTGATGAGAGAGGCCATGGGTTCTTCAGAGAAATAATGAGGGAATTCTTATTCCACATTCTCTTAGCACTTAGGAACTTTGGTAGAATTGAACGCATTGTTAACACAAGAGGCGACAGTGTTGTGGTTAGGGACATGGACTCTTGACCTGGACTATGTCATTTACTGTGAATGTGACTTTAGACAAGTTAAGCTGTCTGCCTCTGTTTCTTCATCTATAAAAAAGGATTTCATTTCAAAAGGATTCCTAAGTATTTTAAGAGTGTTGTGAAAATTAACTGACTTAATGCAAATAAGCCCTTGAAAGAGTACCTGGCAGAGAAGAAGAACTCAAGAAATGTTGGTTATTACTAAAATTATAATTCTCTTCCTTTTCACAATCTCTAGCCCTCAGGTTGGGTGGACAGGACTTTTGTTGAGTGGTGGTAGAGCTATAGTGTGGGTCCCTGAGAGCAACGAGCCTCATCTTTACCCCTTCAGACATGTATGATTGCTACTATTAATAAGCTAGACCTTTGTCACCCTGGGTCAAGTTCTTTACCCACAATATTCACTAACAGCAGCAATGAACATCTCCTGAATGTTTAGTAAATGCAGAGCGCTTTACTAAATGCTTTATATAAATATGACCTTTATAACACCTGAGCAGGTGCTTTGGATATTCTCCTTCACAGGTAGGAAAAATTAGAACAGTGTTAAAGTTACAGAAGGAGGCTTTTCCCAGAGTGTATCTGAATTTCTGTGAAAGCTCTCAAGTTTCTGCTGCTTTTTGAAAATACAAATTAGCTAAGAGAACTGGCAATACAGACTGGTGTCACAAGCATATTCGCAGAATGAAAAGCTGAATGAAAGTACATTCACTGCCACACAGCACCAATTAGCATGAAAACATTAGTGTTTACTGGAAGTATAATGACTGGGTTAATGTGGGCCATTTCTTCCTTCCTCACTCTTCGCTTCATGTGGGTCTTCATGTAAACTAGCCAGCCACAAAAGTCAGCTCAGCTTGAGAAAGAGGGGGATTCCTAGAAGTGCATGTGACCAAACTTGGCAATGCAAATGCCACAAATAGTTCCTCTTATTCACATCTTACTAGCAATGAAGTAGACTTGGTTACCATGCTTATACTACACCTCCTTTATACTACACATTGTTGCATTATTCTTTAGATGTTGTACAGATTATCTATTGCTACAATAATACTTGATGACAAATGATCCTAAAATTCAGTGGCTTAAAGTAATAAGCATTGATTTTGTTCTAGTCTGTGGTGAATCAATTCAGGCTGGTTTTGGCTGGGCTCACTCACATTTCTGGAGATGGGCTGTCAACTGGTCTGGGCTGGCTTTCACTGGGAGCACAGGGAGACTGAGTGGGCCTCCTTGCCTCTCTGGGCCCCCAGCATGCTAGCCAGAGCAAGCTGTTATGGTGCAGCAGGGGTGCAAGAGAGAGGACCAGCCCAATCATGTATGCACTTTGCAAGACTGTTTTGTAACATCTGTTAACATTCCATTGGCCACAGTAAGTCACATGGCCAACCTGTAGTCAAGGGGTTGGTGAACAGATCATATTTGAGCTCTTTAGTGAGAGAAACTCCCTGGATACAAAGAAGGATGATGTATTAGAATCATCATTGCAATCTCCAACAGGTGTCTTTTTTCTTAAGGGAAACAATAACTCTCAAAATCACTTATTAAATTTATTTTTTATTTTAGTTAAAAACATATACATACACAAAAGAATCAAATTGTTCTATGACATTTACATAGTCCCCTAACAATTTCAACTCTTGTAGTGATTTCTTTTATTACTGGCCTCCACAGCTCTCTAAAATGCTTGCATTGCTACTTTTTCATTTCCACTGTGGGTATGGGTAATGCCTACCGACTTCTTACTAGAGAAGATGAACGTTACCTCTCTTCCACTGACCTCCTTCACCTCTTGCACACTTCCTGCGCTCCTACTTCTCCAATGTTTTATAATTTAGTTTGGATTCTTAGTATTTGGATGGTTGAGACTTTGTAAATACGATTTGTAGCTGATCCATATAGTAAACTGTGATTTGTTCCATGGCCTTACACTTTGTATTGTTTCTGAAGTGAAGTACTGTCTTATTTTTCCTTGTTTCTCTATTCCTCATCACTAATTCAGCCTCAATTCTTTTTCAGTTGTGTGAATCATTTCTCAATATGTTTAAGCACACACTGGGGATTCTCTCAATTTCATTTACATAGAGATATTTCTCTGCAGAGCTGTTGACTTGCTCCATCCTGTGTGATTCTATGCCTTGTTATCATTCTGATGTCCTCTTTCCCCATTCTTCTGGAGATCAGGATTTCCTGGACCCATATCTTCCTATGCTTGGATTACTATAGAAGGATGAACTGCATTATTCTACAGTTTCCTGAAAATAAGGAGTGAGGAAGTATATTTTCAACCTAGATATTTTACTACATACTACTATCAGTATATAAAACAGATTAACCTTGTAATATAAGCACAAATTTAAAGAGGTAGTTGTTGAAGATGAACAAAAGTAGAATTTTATGAAATGTTATTTCTTATCCTATGGCTAAGCTTTTGTACATTTTCAGAATGAATTCTTTGACTCTTAGTGAATTTATTCCTCAGTAACTTATATAATTGTTCAAATACAGAGAACTTGGAAAGGTAGTAAAACAAGTACTTATATATATTTACCTAAGCTTTATATATGTAATGAATATAAGAATATATATAATTATATATTTTTTGTATCATTTGAAGGTAAGTGGTTGACATGAAAAATTTATAGCTAAATATGTTAGCACACATCTCCATAGTATGAGAATAATTTATAATGAAACCACTTTACCCTTCACACACCTAAGAAAATCTAGTATCAGATTTATATTCAAATTTTCACAATTACTGCAAGAATATCTTTTATGCTTACTTTGCTAAAAAGAAAAATAATAGCAAGAGTATTCAGTCTAGGTTCATGCATTGCATTTGGTATGTATTTTTAGGTCTTTTAACATAGGATAATTTTCCTATTATTTTTTATTTAACCTACAGCCAAATCCACTCTTCTGATGAACAATTTTGTGAGTTTTAACACGTTTCAATTCATATGATCACTAACGCGATCAGATACAGAACCATTTCATCGTGCCAAAATGTCTCATCTTATCGCCCCTGTGTGGTCAGTCCCTCCCTTGCCTATAACCTCTGGTAACCATTGCTCCTAGCAATTCTCCTAACTTGGGGGTCACTCTGTCCTTACAGTTGCTTTTTCGAGTGTCATATAAATGGAATCATATAGTAGGTAACCTTTGAAATTGACTTCTTTCACTTAGCACAATGCATTTGTTTCATCTATATTTTTGTGTGTATTGATAGCTATTCCTTTTTATTATTGACATATTCCATTATACAGACATATCACAATTGTTTTTAATCCATGTACTCATTGAAGAACATTTGTTTTTTTCCTACTTTCTGATGATGATGAATAATGCCATTGTAAGCATTTGTTTACAGTTTTTTTGATGTGTGTGAAAATAAGTTTTCATTTCTCTAGGGTAAATAAATACCTGGGTGTGGTTTGCTGGGTCATGTGGTAAAAGTATGTCTACAATTTTGTTTTTCTGTACAAGAACCCCCAGATTATTGTTTCCACTTGATGTTTGGGGTTTTACCCCACTCATTTTGGGATGGCCTCTGCATGTCTGGCAAAGGGTATGGTTGCTACCTTGGTTTTGCATCTTCCAGAAATACTGGGTACCCTCATGGAGCCCACACCCTCCAGAGCCACATCCTTGATGTCAAAAGAGAAGCCCCAAGAGATGTAAATGTAGGGGGCCAGCAGGCACAGCTTGACCAGGAAGCTGGTGGCAGCCTTCACCATGGGGGACTGATTCTGACAGGTCTGGGTGCTCACGGTTGGTTGGCAATAAGGGGCCAGCCACAGGAAAATGGTGATGGCTGGTCTGGGTGGCAGGGGATGGCTGAGGTGTGGTCCCAGGGGGTGTGACTGGAGAGGAGGTTAGAGGGTGGTGGGAGGCTGGACAAAGGGTGTTCCTGGGCCTGTTCCATCCCAACACTGTTGAAGCAAGAGACAGATGCCTTGACGGCTGGGGTGTTGCCTGGGTATATTTAACTTTTTAAGTAACTTCCAAACCATTTGCCAAAGAGGCTGTCCAATTTTAGATCCCCACCAGAAATACATGAGCGTTTCAGTTACTCAGTACTTGGCTTTAATTTCATTTCCCTAATTACTAATGATGTTGAACCTCTTTTCATGTTCTTCTTTGCCATCTGTATTTATTCTTTGATAAAGTGTCTGTTCAGATCTTTTGCCTATATTTTAACTGGGTTATTTGTTTTCATACTGTCACATTTTGAGAGTTCTCTATGTATTCTAAATAAAGGTCCTTTCTCAGAAATGCAATTTGTAAATATTTCTCTCTGTCTGCTGTTTTTTCCTTCTCCCAGACTCTTTCAGATGAAGACCAATTTACTAATTATTTGTTTTTTGAATTGTGATTCTGGTGTTTAAAACACTTTAACTCAAGTTCATGAAGATTTTCTCTTATATTTTCTTTCTTAGCCTCTTATCACCTACTTTGCTAGTTTTTAATTTCCTGTTTTACTTATACAACAATCAATAATTATATTGTTTTCTTCTTTTTTTCCTAGTTTTCTCACATTTTCTCATTGTATTCTTTCTGCCTTGTCAGAACACATAATATTTATATATTCTTTTTCCTCCTATATCCCCAAACTTGTTTTACTTGTGGATCTCCAGTTTAACATATTAAATGTTCATTATTCATGCTTTTTTTATCCTGATGTTTCTTCTGTTATTTCTTGGTTGGATGAAACTTATTCTCTGGAATATTTGTTGCAAAAGCTTATAGATATGGTATTTCTTGAGTTCTTGCACTTTTAAAACTGTTTTGCTAAAGCCCAAATACTTGAAATTCAGCTTAGCGAAATATAAAATCTTTGGCTTTAACTCTTTCCTTTTTTAAAAATTGAGGTACATGCAGTAAAACGCACAAATCTTAGTGTGAAGCTTGGTGAATTTTGGCATGTGTCTACATTCATATGACTCACCCAGATCAGTATTCCAAACATTCTCACCAATTATTTTCCCCCTTCACCTATTTCATCCATTTCCCCCCTCCCCTCTGCTTTCATTTTCTTTCTGTGAGTTTATTAAAAATACTGCTCCGCTGCTGCCTTTCTTTGTACATTGTTATTGAGAATTTGGTTAGCCATATAGGGAATAGAAAAATAAAATGATTAGCAGGAGAGATGAGATTCTAAAACAATATTGGCTATTGCTTTCCCCACAAAATAGCAAAAAGTGTGCTCTTCCTTGACTCATTCTATCAGCCTGTTCCAATGAAACCAATATTCTCAGTTGTTCTTTTTATTTTTACGTGGTGGGACAAGAATGGACTCTTACAGACTTTAATTCTCTGCTGTGAAATTGAGCCTGTGTGTGAATTTGTCTCCCCTTTGCTCCCTACTTTAATCCAATAAAAGGGTTTTGATTGCTCCTCCTGTAGGGGGAGCTAAGGGATTTGAGTCCATCACATGTAATAAATTCACTGTTAGTTGAACACAGAATCACCACTTTCCATATTGCAAAGAACACAATACTATCAGCAAATGTTTGTTGAACAAATGTATGAATGACTGGGGCATTTTTTTCTTTTGTCACTTGCTCTGAGTGATTTCATTTATTAAGATCCTATAGGATAGGACCAGTGAGAATGGGCACTGTGGTCACTTTAAAGGCACCCAGTGTCAATCAGATCAACTGCTGTATCTGGGTGCATGGTCTCAGAGAAGTTACTCAAGACCAATGTCCCGAAACTAAAAAAAGGGAAAAAATACTTCTCAAAAACAATGCCAAAGAAAATTATTTCATAATCATTTCTTGCAGATGTCAGAGTGAATGGGGTAACCAAATAGGAATAGGAGCAGCATGTGCTTTGTTCTAGCACTGTCAAAGTTACAGCAGAGTCTGGAATAAGTTCATTAGCAACAGACGTCAATTTTTCACATGGCAACCACTTTGGGAACTTAAAAGGGTGCATAAAGTTGGTTTTCTCCTGTTAGCCTTGTCCAGACCCTCTCCCTCTTCCCAACAAGGGGTCTTAATGACCCCTTGACAATTTGAAAAGAGAAGGGTAGTTAGAGAAAGAAAATGGAATATAAGAGTAGAAATTGAGGGGATATAACTAAGAAAAATATACTTGTAACAGCACTCTTAATTATACTTAATTACTTGACAGTGTTCTAATAGATGCAACATGAGGGAACTTAAATTTCATCTACTAAAAACAACTTCACTTTACTAAAGTGAATATTCTACAAAGCTCATGTACTAAATTTTAGACGACTTAATTCTTCACAATAGAAGTGATGCTGGAAACCTTAGTGGTATCTATCATATAAAAAATATAATTTCTTGTGATTTACTTCACTTTATTTTAACTTTTCTTCTAAAATTTTCTTTTGCTTCTTTAAAATTTTTACTTGACCAGGAGAATAATCAATAAAATTGAGACTAGAGAAGAAATGAATCGCAACTTCCACTGTGGTTTGCCTTTTTAAGCAACCAGAGCCACTGTTTTTCCTCCTTTGAATAAGGGAAATGAGTTTGGCTAAGGATGGGAAAAACGTGTAGGTGGGGGAGAGCAAAGGAAAGGCACAAAGAATAATTTTATTTTGTTTTTAGGGATGGAAACAGGGCAGGAATCATCAGTATTGTGGGTAACATGGTTTAATGTGCTTTGAGTGTTGACCTAGTGACTACCTGGCATGCCCAAGAGCTGTGGAATAGAACTGCCAGCACACTGCTGACCTTCTGGTCTACCTATTTACCCAGGAAGGGCAAGGTGACTGAAGTTTCTCCTCTCTAGCTTGCTTCTTCTAACCCAATTTTGTTTCCTCTGCCCTTTATCCCCCTGCTTCAAGGGAAGGGCAAAAGACTGCTTTGAAAGCTAAATAGGATTTCACCCTATGCACAAGAATGTGAAGGTGAATGACACATGGGCGTGGAAGTATAGAACAACATGTGTACACTTAGAGGCCATTGGTAAATTAGGTTTGGTAGAGTGGGATTTGCAAGAAAATAAAGGATAGATTATGATTATCAACTGCAATGATAGAAAATTTTTTGCAAAAATTCTCTCTCAGAATTACACTCGGAATCTCTTCTATATACTATGTATTTGTAGTTGCCTTGGGTGGTATCATTATGTAAATGTCAATATTATGAGACGTTTTAGTATTATTAGCAAGATTGTGTGAAATAATGAAGAGATGGTAGAATATCTGGTGATTTCTCCTGATCTACATACACTTCAGATTGTTTATAAACCAAGTCAGATTTATTTGCTTTTTAAATCCTCTTTTCTGGTTTCCATATTATGATACATTTCAGTATCTATAAAAAGTGGAGCAACCTTGGTTACTCCTCGTTAGTCCACCATTGTGCAGGTTAAAAATTTTGGAGACTTTTTTTTTGTTGCCTACTTATCTTCCCAACTAATAAATTTTTTTTATTTTGCTGTTATTAATGTACAATTACATGTGCAACATGATGGTTACTAGACTCCCCCTATTATCAAGTCCCCACCACATACCCCCATTGAAGTCACTGTCCATCAGCTTAGAAGGATGTTATGGAATCACTACTTGTCTTCTCTGTGCTGTACTGCCTTCCCTGTATGCACCCCCCCCCGCTACATTATGTGTGCTAATCGTAATGCCCCTTTTCCCCCCTTATCCCTCCTTTCCCACCCATCTTCCCCAGACCCTTTCCGTTTGGTAGCTGTTAGTCCCTTCTTGGGTTCTGTGAGTCTGCTGCTGTTTTTTTTCCTTCAGTTTTTTCTTTGTTCTTATACTCCATATATGAGTGAAATCATTTGATACTTGTCTTTCTCCGCCTTGCTTATTTCACTGAGCATAATACCCTCTAGCTCCATCCATGTTGTTGCAAATGGTAGGATTTGTTTTCTTCTTATGGCTGAATAATATTCCATTGTGTATATGTACCACATCTTCTTCATCCATTCATCTACTGGTGGACACTTAGGTTGCTTCCATTTCTTGGCTATTGTAAATAGTGCTGCGATAAACATAGGGGTGCATCTGTCTTTTTCAAACTGGGCTGCTGCATTCTTAGGGTAAATTCCTAGGAGTGGAATTCCTGGGTCAAATGGTATTTAATTTTTTTTTAATCTAAAATTTTCTCTAGTTATTTCTTTCTGCATATACATATTTTTAGCAATCATCCTAGTTCATGCACTATTGCATTACACCAAGCCTACAATAGTTCTTCGGTTGTTCTATCTTTAGCATTTTGTCCTCAAATCTATGTATCTCGCAACTGCTCAAAAAGCTCAACCCACTTTTCATCATTCAAACTAACTGTAAAAGGACCTGCTTTGCCACTAAAGTGGACAGATTGGGCTGTGCTCATGTACCCAGTGAAAGTGGTTTTATCACCTTAGGAATCTCACCAACTCCCTCACGGAATCCAGGCCAAAGGCTGGGCGGATGCCTTGACGTCTGGTCATTGTGCTTGTCATTTTCTTGGCTAAGCACATATTCTTTAAATATAACATGGTCTGCAGAGGAGCAGCTCTGTTTACAACATCGTCATCGAGAGGTGGTTCCTCAAGCAACTTAAACTGCTTGGAGCTGAAATATTAAGCATTGCTGTTTATGGGGAAGGTCTTTGTATAACTAAAAAGCCCATTGGAGTGGGTTTCCAGAACAAAGGAATAAACCATTCCAAAATGGTGAAGAAATTTTCACTTGTAGAACAGAAAAGCTTCAAAACTTTCCCTGTTCAAAATTTCCTGGACACCTTACAGACTCTTGGCCATCAGGAAAGAGTTAACCTCAGTCTGGGATGGGGTGTTATTAAGGGACAAAAATTAAGTCCTGAGAATCAGAAAAATAAAAAATAAAAACCCTGAGAATTGGAACGAAAAGTCAGAAATCCTTAAGTGGTTAAAATCCATTTGTCTCAGCAATCTGATCCGTCTGCTAAGGGTGATATAGATCAGATTCTTCATTTGGTATATATGAAAGTGCATATAAAGTAAGAATTGAAGTAAGGCGAGTTGTGAATTGCCTGATTCCACCCTCTTCTTTGTGTTTTGATGCTCAAACACTTTCTTAGGATGCTTTGAAGATGTTGGGAGGGATCTTGCCATAAAAAGTGTAGCCGTATAGGGTTTTCTCTCTTCCCCATTACTATCCTTTTGCGAAGAAATACTTACCCATCCCTATCCAGCCCTGTTCCCTACTCACAAAAGACTTTGGTAAAGTGGAGAAGTTAGGAAGGGACTGTGCATCGTAACTAACTGGAATTATGCTTAAGGATGTGGTCAGACTTATCAAGGGTGCAATCTGTTGGTCTTAATGCTGTGTCTTTCTGAGGCTGGATCAGGAAAGGCTAATTTCTCTCCTCCTGTTCTCCTTGAGGAATGAAAGGACATTAAGCTTCAAGGGGAAAGTGAGTGGACGATTAACTGTACGTTTGACTCAGTGGCTGAAAGGACAGTGCTGGATCACAGAGGAGGGTGGGAAGAGGATGAAAGCAGGGAGGAAATCCTCTCTGTAGCTCATCTGAGGTGGGCGCTGAGAAGCGTGACTGAAAACAACAGTGTGTGTGTCTGATCATGTCCCGGTAAGGTCTCCACTCGGTCATGGGTTATAATTCTCCTTCACACTTCCATGGTTTTGCACGAATAAGGCAGAATTTAGGGATTCATTGATAATTTGAGCTGTAGTCCTGCTTTTCCCTTTCCACTACCCCCTTGTCAAACTGCCTTACCTCAGCAGAAGGCTTCCCTTTATTTCCTAATGCCTGGCAGGCAGGAGGAGAGAGTTTCTTTGCCCTGGGGCTGTTGATTCTAACTTTGTCACTTACCACAGGAGGAGAGGTCTGGGTCCCGGGAAGGTGTGGTGTAAGTGTAAAACACCCCTAGCCCGAACAATCTTGAAGGAGCAGAACCAATTCTGAGGCTGTCCAGGAGGCCAGCCCAGCATGAGGACAATGTAATCTGATTGATTACCTTAAACTCATTCAGGCTCCATGACTAAAGGAGATGGAAAGTGTAAAAGAGAGGCAATTAATATCAGAGTGCCTTTGAGTGCTTCCTTGAAGTCCTTTAAGGCATTCCACTCTTCAAAATTAAGTTGATGATAATGTCCAAAAATACATAGAAAAGCGTCGAACTTCTGATCATATCCCTTACATCTCGAGTAGATGCCCTTGGGAAAGACTGTGAGTCCTTTTCTGGCTGCCACATCTTTGGGAAGGAATGTGAACAGTCCAGTGCTGTCAGACAGACATCCTGAATGAGTCTCTAAGTGGTAGGTGAATACTGAGAGAACCATGAACAATTCCAAAGTGTACACAGTTACATCATTGTAATTCACATGTCATGTATCTGATCTATACTCTTCTTTGTAATGAATACAAGGTATATGATATCATGTTTTTCAGTACAATCTTTTAGAAGTTATTAACCTTACACACATAGATAATAACTTACCAAGTAAACTATATTTGGTATAGTAAATAAAATGCAATAAGTCTTACAAATTCTTCACGTAGCTCACATCATCGTTAAGAACAATGGAGGAATAGATTTGACCATGGTCACAGCTCAAGATAGCTTTGGGAAACAATGAGTCGTTGCCAGATTAACTAACTGATTTTCTTACAGTAAAACTTCTAAAATCTTCTTTTTGCACACTCTGCTAAACACAAGAATTGAATTAACATATTATAAATAGCTCTCACTTTTATTGGGCCACTTTTTTGTATGAGGGATAGATGTTTTTTGCACATGAGCTAAGATTTTTAATCTAGGGAAAATCTTTTCAATATATGTAAAAGTGTTTCTAACATATGATTTCATCTTTCATAAAAGTTGCACTTGCCAAAAAGTTTGACAGGGTTAAACAAAGCTCAAAGGCCATAGTGATAATAAAATAAATAGTGAAGGGAAAGAAAATAAATTTTAATAAATTAAAATTAACCTGTTGACAATACGATGCCAGCTTCTCTCAAAATGCCAATAAATAGAAGTGACTTATAGATTTGTTGCTTTTTAATGCTGAAGTTAAGATTTGGGGGCAAATGTAAGATTTAGGGGTGATTGATGTAGTAGTTTTATAGACTACTAGAGAGTAGGAGAATGTCCCTGGTTGAAAAACCCAGTGAACTTATTAGAGAAATGCTACAAATTTAGCAAGGTCTTGACCTAGATTTTTAAGAAAGTTGATGTAGAGATATGTTCATATTATAGTTTGGTGATTAGTTTAAAACAATCTAGAGATGTTCATATTGCTTTGGTCCTTCTGAGAATTGCATTCTCTTTTGTTTATGAATCAGTTACTTTAAAAAACAGCAGTGTATTTAAAAATCAGCACTAATAAGTGGCAGTGGAGTCATGCTGTCTGGAAAAAATGAAAAAGAGCAATATCTTGGAAACTGACTTTTTGTGGTTTAGGCTGACTTTTAAATCTCACCGGAAGTTAATTAAAGTGAACTTTTCTTTGGCTTTTAAAGTTTATTTTATCATCTTTGAGTTTACTCACTTAGTGGCAGATGCCAGAAAATTCTTCCGTCCATGGTACTAATTGAAAAACAACTCTTCAATCTGAGTGGAGAGCTCATACATTCCAAATATCTCTTTTTCGTTGGATTCAAGTGTTCTTAATTTGAAGAAATGTGAAGAATTTCAAGGTTCCCAATCTTAAAACAAGAGGGTTGGCCATTCCAACCTTATTTCTCCAAATTCTTTTGGAACTCCAAGGGTGTGGTCTAAACTAGGATGTCCAATGGGTGCTTTCTCGGGGTTATGCATACATGTCTGAGTGTTTCTTCATTTTAAGATGTGTATTAACTCATATCCCAATTCCTTTAGGGAATTTCAGCTTGCTTTGATCAGTAAGTCTCAGGGTCTATGATATTTTTTCCTGGATAACCTGGTGAGTACTTAGATTTCTGCCCTTCACAAAGAACCCTCCTGGTGGTGATGCTGATCTCTGCTAGGGATAGGTTAACAGCGGTTCCTTCACTCTGTGTGGCTGAGTGTGCATTTTGAGGTGGCTGCAGACAATATTTGCAGTTGTTCTCTTCTCAAGATTAGCCTAGAATTTTCTCAAAACAGTATAGCCTCTGTGTTACAGCAGTTTGCCCACTACCTGCAAACTAGCAAGTGGGATATCCCCAGAGCTCCTTTGAAGGGGTTTATTTCTCTTTTCTTTTAACATCTAGTAGTTTGTGTCACCTCACAAGTGTGTGATTGTATAATAAAACTGATGACACTCTGGGGATGCCTTTGAGTAGTGCTGCATTTAGCAAGGCACCAGTTTTTCTCCCTGTAAGAGTCAGCTTGTCTGTGCAGAGGGAGGCACTGGTTTTTACTCCAGCATCAGTGGCTTAGCCTGTCAGGTAGAGTCAAACTAAGGGGAAGAAGCTGGAACCCCGGGGGAACATGCTAAGTTGAAGGAGCTTCAACAGAAGTCAGAGGAGAAGGTGAGATGCTTGTAGGGAAGATCAGAGTAAAAACACATTCAGCTTCAACAACTAAGGGAAACAGTTTCAAGCACAAGGTGGTCAAGCCAAGTGAGTTGCTCAAAAAAGGTATAAAAATGGTTGTAATGTGGAGCCTGATCCCAGAATAAATATCATCTTGTGGGCATTTGATTGGGATTTCTAAATTTAATCATTTTCAGCTGCAAAAGCAAATGTTCAAACCACACAAGAAGCTTTGGCTTCATATATTTAACAGGTTGTTTTTTTCCTACACATTAGTTCTGTTTATTTATTTATTTTCATTTCATGA
>JAVSCE010019421.1:0-20880 GCA_032199065.1 Smutsia gigantea
ATCAGTGTAGTAAGATGCCACAGATTCACTGTCTGCCTTCTCTGTGCTACACTGTTTTCCCCGTGACCCCCACACCACGTGTACTAAACATAATACCCCTCAATCCCTTTCTCCCTCCCTCCCCACCCACCCTCCCACCCTCCTCCCCTTTGGTAACCACTAGATCCTTCAAGGAGTCTCTGAGTCTGTTGCTATTTGTTTCCTTCAGTTTTGCTTTGTTGTTATACTCCACAAATGAGGGAAATCATTTGGCACTTGTCTTTCTCTGCCTGGTTTATTTCACTGAGCATAATATCCTGCAGCTCCATCCATGTTCTTGCAAATGGCAGGATTTGTTTCCTTCTTATGGCTGTATAATATTCCATTGTGTATATGTACCACCTCTTCTTTATCCATTCATCTACTGATGGACACTTAGGTTGCTTCCATTTCTTGGCTATTGTAAATAGTGCTGCGATAAACATATGGGTGCATATGCCTTTTTCAAACTGCGCTGCTGCATTCTTAGGGTAAATTCCTAGGAGTGGGATTCCTGGGTCAAATGGTATTTCTATTTTGAGTTTTTTGAGGAACCTCCATACTGCTTTCCACAATGGTTGAACTAATTTGCATTCCCACCAGCACTGTAGGAGAGTTCTCTAATCTATTTTAAACCCCTCCATGGTATGTTTCATTTCAGATATGGAATTTCTTAATGATTGAATCTCTGTCCTAAATGTGTCCCTGAGTTCTTGAATATTTCTCTGGACCTCCTTGAGCATGTTTATGGTTTCTATTTAAAGTCTCTTTCAGGAAGATTGGTGAGTTCAGTTTCACTTGGGCTTTTTCCTGGTGTTTGTGAGATTTTGATTTGAACCAGGTTCCTTTGACGTTTCATATTTTTGCCTCACTCTCTAGTGCCCAGAGGCTCTATTGTCTGGAGCTGCTCAGCCCCTGGAGTGATGTTGGGGATTGCAGGGGAGCAGTGCTGGTGCCTGGGGCGAGGAAAGAGCTGTTTCCTGCTTCCTGGCTGCAATGCCTGTCTCCATTGTTACAACCAGTGCACCGAGCACATAGGTGTAAGCTTCTGTGCTTTGTGTTTTTAGCTGCTGTAGGCAGGGCCTCCCTCTGGCTTGCCTGATGCCAGGGCAGCTACTGCTGGTTTGTGAGCCGGTGCTGGTAGGCTAGGAGGCAGGCACAGCAGGCTGTGTATCACAGTGTGGGGCTGTGGAGCTGAGTAGCCAGCCAGGGGGATGGAGTGCCTGAAACTCCTCAAAGTTCCCAACCTGCTGGGCAGAGCACACCCAGACAACCTAGTCCATCTATCCCTTCTCCCAAGCAGCAAGCTCCATGCAATCCCCACCCCTTCAGCAGCCCTCTCACTGCTAGGAGCCTCTCAGACCACCCACCTTTCCTTTGTCCCAGAACAGCCAGATGTGGATCCCTGTCGTCCACAAATGGCTGGAATCTCAGTCTCTCCAAGTATTCCACCTGTCTTAGCTTTACACCACCACTAATCTCCAGAGCCCCATGCAATGTAGGTTTGTGCTCCCAAAGCAGACCTCCACGGTTCGGTGTTCAGCAGCCCCAGGCTCCACCCCTCCCCACTCCATTTCTCTTCCTCCTGCCAGTGAGCTGGGGTGGGGGAAGGGCTTGTGTACCATCAGACCAAGGTTTGGTTTTGTGAGGTCCGCTCTTTTCTAGAGGTGTATACAGTCTCGCACAGCCTTGTTTCCTGTTGGTCTTTTAGGATTAGTTGTATTAACTATATTTTCATATTATATGTGGTTTTGGGAGGGAGGAGTTCTGTGTTTCACCACACACGCCACCATCTTTAATCCTCAAGAAGTGATCAAAGATTTTTTTGTTTTTTATTTTGCTATTGTTAATGTACAATTACATGAGCAATATTATGGTTATTGGACTCCTCCTATTAACACGTCCCCACCACATACCCCATTACAGTCACTGTCCATCAGCATAGTAAGATGCTATGGAATCAATACTTGTCTTCTCTGTTTTGCTGCCTTCTCCATATCCACCCCTCGCTACATTACGTGTGCTAATCATAATACCCCTTTTTCCCTCTTATCCCTCCCTTCCCACCCATCTTCCTCAGTTCCTTTTCCTTTGGTAACTGTTAGTCCATTCTTGGGTTCTGTGAGACTGCTGCTGTTTTGTTCCTTCAGTGTTTTCTTTGTTCTTATACTGCACAGATGAGTGAAATCATTGATACTTGTCTTTCTCCGCCTGGCTTATTTCACTGACCATAATACCCTCTAGCTCCATCCATGTTGTTGCAAATGGTAGGATTTTTTTTCTTCTTTAAGATTTTTAATGATGCTCCATCCTTGCTACCTGGAGTAAATCCTACCTGGCCATGTAGTAAAATTATTTTTATGTTATTAGACTTCAGATTGCAATAGGATATTTACATCTATATTCATGTGATATATTGGTCTGTAGTTTTAACATCTTTATCTTCTTTGGGTTCTAACTCTGTCCTCAGAGAATGTGTTAAGAAGTGTTCCCTCTACTAATTTCTGGAAGAGCTTGTAGGAAACTGGCATAATTTCTTCTTTAAATGCTTTGTAGAGTTCACCAGTAAAACCATATGGGCCTGGTGTCTTCTCTTTGGAAGGTTATTACTGATTTAATTTCTTTAGCACATATGGTTCTACTCATATGATCTCTTTGTATGAGCTTTTCTGCATTGTATCCCTTAAGGAATTGATACATTTCAACTAAGTTATCAGACCTGTGGCCATAGAGTTTTTGATAATATTCCTTTATTATCCTCTCAGTGCCCATGGGATCAATAGTGATGTCTCATTTTTTATTTTTGATATTAGGAACTTGTGTCTTCCCTTCTTCTCAATTAACTTGACTACTCGTTCATCAGTTTCCTTGATATTTTCAATGAACAATTTGGTTTCCTTGAATTCCTCTATTAGTTTGTTTTCCCTTTCATGATCTGTTCTAGATTTAGTTTCTTCTGCTTACTTTAGTTTTATACTGCTCTTTTTAGTTTTATATGGTGGAAGCTTAGATCATTGATTTTTTTGTCTCCCTCCTATGTGCATTCACTGGTATAAATGTCCCCTTTAGCACTGCTTTCACTGCATTCCACCAATTTCAATAATTTGTGTTTTCATTCATGTAGTTCAAAATACTATTTATTTACTTTTCCCCTGGAATTTCTTCTTCAACCCAGATATTATTAAGAAGGACATTTTTTAATTTCCAAATATTTTGATATTTTGATGTATGTTTCTGCTATGGAATTCGTTTCATTTGACTGATCTAAGAGCAAACTTTTTATGATGTAGGTATTAGTTTGGTGGGGCACCATAACACATTACCACAGAGACTGGGGGGCTTGAGCAGCATTTTATTTCCCCAAAGTTGTGGAAACTAGAATTCCAGGACTAAGGTGTCAGCAGGGTTGGTCTCTTCTGAGACCTCTTTGGTTTGTGGGTAGCTGTGTTCTGTTGTCTTCACATGGTCTTCTCTCTGTGCCTATGTAATATTTTGTTTTCATAACGACACCAGTCATATTGGATTAGGGCCTACCCAACTCACTTGTTTAAATTTGACTACTTCTTTATACACTGTCTCCACCTACAGTCACATTCTGAGTTATTGGGGGTCAGGATGTCAACACATGAAGTTGGGTTGGGGGGGACACACAATCAGCCCATAGCAATGTCTATTCTTTTAAGCACATTGTGGTGCATTTTAGTGCACAGAATGTGGTCTGATTTGGTGAATATTTCATTTGAGCATGAGAAAATGTGGATTATCAACGTGGGATCAAAAATCAGTTTTTGCTTCATGTATTTTGATCCTGTGTTAGATGCACACAAAAAAATTAAGGATTGTGGTAACTTCTTGAAGAGTTGATCCCTTTATTACTATGTAATTTCTCTCAGATAATATTCCTTGTTCTGAAATTTGTCAAAAATCAATGTAACTACTCCAGCTTTCATTTACTATAGCAATGATATACCTTTTGCCATCTCTTTAACTTGTAGTCTGTCTTTATATATAGCATATATTTTTACACAACATGTGGTTCTTTCCCTTGAAAGGGATTGTTGTTACAGATTGATATCTACCATATTTGTAATAGTTTTGCATTCACTTCACTTTTATCTTCCCTTTTTTCTGCCTTCTGTGATTTCTGACTTTTAACGTGATTCAATTTTATCTGTTAGCAAAGTAATGATGCTTACTTAAAATTTTTGTACTGGTAACATTATAGAGTTTATAATATATGACACGTGAGGTCCTCTAAAATAACAGTATACTGCTTTGGGCAGTTTAGGTGCCCTATAACAGACTATTCCCAATTCCCCACCCCTGCATCTTATAACATTGCTGTCATTTGTTTCATTTATTCATAAGCTATGGGTATATTGTTACTATTATTATTTTGAGTTTTCTAGATGCTAGTTATAAGGAAAAATTTTTATTTACCTTATTCTTCAACACCCTTCTTTATGTAGAATTCAGTTTCTGACACACACACACACACACACACACACACACACACACATATATATTGTTTGCACATCTTGTCTATTGGGAAAAAATACCATTTTTGTTGACTGAGAAAGGGCTAGTTCTAGTTTTCCACTCCCGAATGACAATGTCATGGGATACAGAATTACAGGTTAGTTTTTCCTAAAATTTGTTAAATATTTAACTCCTCTAGTTGCTTGTGTGATTTCTCAAAGAGTGGCCCTTTTAATTTTCCATTGGATGCTAAGCATGTGTTAGGTAACAGAACTGGAATTAAATAGGACTTTTGTGTGAGGTTTTATATTTATCTGACTCAGAGTGGGGCTGTGTTACTATTTGTTGTAGGGGTGTCAGAGGCTCCAGTATCCTCAAGGCCTTGTTTTTGTCTTGCTTTTTATATTTCCCTATGCACTCCTTAAGTAGATTGTCGTTATACTGGGCCCTATTGATGCGGTGGTCATGTTTTGGGAAAGGTGTTTTTAAATCTTACGATTTTTAAAAAAGTATACCCGTGTCCATGTGCTAAAATTTTTTTCAGCTGTGATTATTTCAAATGAGAAAAGAAATCCCAACGATAAACTTACAAACATGACATGGCAAATATTACAAAATCTGAAAAAAAACCGTAGTATCTCAATGAACTGCCTGACTATAATTCTTTTCTACATTTTTTTGGCTATGTAGTCTTTAATATCCTCTTGCTATGACAACAATATCATGATTTTTTTTTTAGCAGGGAGCAAGTAGAAAGATGTCAGCCTTTCCTCTAATATAGTTAATTAAAATATTAATAATTAGATGCATAAACCATGACTTCACCCACAGATGTATTTGCTTCTGTTAAGACTGCTACGTTTGCTTCCTATACGTAAATTCTGAAAAAAAAATATTTCATGTAATCCCCTCAAAAAGGGAAGATATACATGTTTCATTTACCATTATATTTGTTGCATTATAGATTCTTGATAAAAAAGAACTTCTTTTTGGACCAATTATTGAAAACTGCGTTCCAGCTTACGATTTTACATGCCTGATGATTAGATGTATTTTCTGTGGATTAGCTTATTACCATGTGCATTAAAAATTTTTTTTTTATTAAAATGTTTTTAATATACAATCATATTGATTTCAAACATACACCACAGTGGTTCAGCAGTCCCCGTGATCAACTTATATTGTTATTGTGAATTATTGCGCCCTTTTATTCCCCTCCAGCCACCCATCTGCCTCAACCCTTCCACCTTCATAACCACTAGTCACTTCTCAGGGTCTATGAGGTCTTCTGTTTTTGTTTTTTTAATATTCCACATATAAGTGAAATCATACGGCATTTGCCTTTCTCCACCTGGCTCATTTCACTGAGCATAATACCCTCTAGACCCATCCATGTCATTGCAAATAGCACATTTTTCTTTTTATGGCTGAATAATGTTCAATTGTATATATATACATCTTTATCCATTCAACTATTGATGAACACTTGGGTTTCTTCCATGTCTTGGTTATTGCAAACAGTCATGCAATAAACATGGGGGTGCACATAACTTTTCGAATCAGGGTTGTATTTTCTTCAAGTAAATTCCTAGGAGTGGAATTCCTGGGTCAAATGGTATTTCTATTTTTTTATTTCTTGAGGAACCTCCATACTGCTTTCCACAGCAGTTGTACCAATTAGCAGTCACACCCAACAGTGCAGGAGGGTTCCTATTTGTCTGCATCCTCAGTGTTTGTTGTTTCTTGTCTTTTGGATAGTGGCTGTCCTGAGGTGAGGTGATAACTCATCGTGGTTTTAATTTGCATTTCCCTGATGATTAGTGATGTGGAGCATCTTTTCATGTGCTTGTTGGCCACTTGTATTTCTTCCTTGGAGAAGTGTCTTTTCTGGTTGTCCATTTTTTGATTGGGTTATTCTTTTGGGTGTTGAGGTGTGAGTCCCTTTTCTATTTTGGATATCAACCCCTTATCAGATAAATTGCTTATGAATATACTCTCCCATACTGTATGATGCCTTTTTCTTCTACTGACAGTGTTCTGTACTGTTTAGAAGCTTTTTAGTTTGATGTAGTCCCTCTTGTTCATTTTTTATTGTTTCTCTTGCTGGAGGAGATGTGTACAGGAAAAAGTTGCTCATGCTTACATTCAAGAGATTTTTGCCTATGTTTTCTTGTAAGAGTTTTATGGTTTCATGACTTACGTTTAGGCCTTTGATCCATTGTGAGTTTACTTTTGTGTATGGAGTTAAACAATCCAGTTTCATTCTCTTACATGTAGCTTTCAAGTTTTGCCAGTACAAGTTGTTGAAGAGGCTGTCTTTTCCCCATTGTATATTCATGGGTCCTTTATCATATATTAACTGACCATACATGTGTGGGCTTATGTCTGGACTCTGTATACTGTTCCACTGAACTATGGGTCTGTTCTTGTGCCAGTATCACGCTGATTACGGTGGCTTTGTAAAGAGCTTGAAGTTAGGGAGCATAAGCTCCCCATGTTTGTTCTTCCTTCTCAGGATTGCTTTGGCTATTTGGGGTCTTTATAGTGCCATATGAATTTTAGAACTGTTTGTTCTAGTTCATTGAAGAATGCTGTTGATATTTTGATAGGGATTGCACTGAATCTGCAAGTTGCTTTGGGCAGGATAGCCATTTTGACAATATTAATTCTTCCTATCCACGAGCATGGAATGTGTTTCCATTCATTGGTGTCTTCTTTCGTTTCTCTCATGAGTGTCTTGTAGTTTTCAGAATATAGGTCTTTCATCCCCTTGGTTAGGTTTACTCCTAGGTATTTTCTTTTTAATGCAATTGTAAAGTGAGTTGTTTTCCCCATTTCTATTTCTGCTAGTTTGTTGTTAGTATATAGGAATACCACAGATTTCTGTGTATTCTGTATCTTGCAACTTTGCTGAATTCAGTTATTCTAGTAGTTTTGGGGTTAATTCTTTAAGGTTTCCTATGTACAATAACATGTCATTTGCAAATAGTAAGTTTAACTTCTTCCTTAGCAATTGATCCCTTTTATCTCTCAGTGTTTTCTGATTGCCATGGCTAGGACCTCCCGTACTATGTCAAATAAAAGTGGTGAGTGCCATCCTTGTCTTGTTCCTGATCTTAGATAAAAAGCTTTTGGCTATTAAGTATTATGTTGACTACAGATTTGTCATATATGGCTTTTATTATGTTGATGTATATACCCTCCATACACATTTTCGTGAGTTTCTATGAGGCATGGATGTTGTCTTCCATCAAATGCGTTTTCAGCCTCTATTGAGATGATCATGTGATTTCCATCCTTCTTTTTGTTAATGTGGTGTACGATATTGACTTAGAAATATTGTACACCAACCTTGCATCCCTGGAATAAATCCCACTTGGTCATGATGATCTTTTTGATGTATTTTTGAATTTGTTTTGCTAATATTTTGTTGAGGATTTTTACATCTATGTTCACCAGAGATATTGGTTTACTTTTTTTCTGGTTTGGGTATTGAGTGATGCTGGCCTCATTGAATGAATTTGAAAGTACTCCCTCCTACTTTTTGGAGTACTTTAAGAAGGATGGGTTTTAGCTCTTTAAATGTTTGGTAGAACCATGCTTTGAACCCATTGTACCTCGGGTTTTGTTTTTAGGTAGACTTTTGATTACCCATTCGATTTCATTGCTGGTAATTGTTCTCTTCAGATTTTGTTTCTTCCTGGGTCAGTCTTGGAAGGCTACATTTTTCTGGGAAGTTGCTGATTGCTTCTTGGTTGATTTCAATTTTTTGGCATATATTTTTCCATAGTATTCCCTAATAATTCTTTGTATTTCTGTATCTGCTGTGATTAGTCCTTCTTCATTGCTGATTTTTTTTTTCTGTGTACACTCTTTTTCTTGATAAGTCTGCCTATGGGTTTATTTTCTCAAAGAACCAGCTCCTGGTTTCATTTTTTTGTTGTTGTTATTTCTACTTTGATCTTTATTATGTCTCTCCTTCTACTAACTTTGGGCTTCATTTGTTCTTTTTCTCATTTCTTTAATTGTGATTTTAGACTATTTGGGATTTTTTCTTGAGGTAATCCTGTATTGCTATGTACTCTCAGAACTCCCTTTGCCACCTCCCACAGATTTGGGGCTGTTGTGTTTTTGTTTCATTTGTCTTCATGAATTGTTTTAATTTGTTCATCGATCCATTTATTATTTAGAAGCATGTTAAGCCTCCATGAGTTTGTAGGCTTTTTAAATGTAATTTATTGCTAGTTTCATATCATTGTGGTCTGAGAAGCTCTCTGATACACTTTTGATCTTTTTAAATTTATTGAGGCTCTTCTTGTGGCTTAGTATGTGATCTATTCTGGAGCACATTCCATGTGCACTTGAGAATGTGTATTTTGCTGCCTTTTGGTGGAGTGTTCTGGGAGATATGCCAAGTCCATTTGATCTAATGTGTTGTTCAGTCCCTCTCTTTGCTTATTTACTCTGTATGGTTGATCTGATGTGAGTGGTGTTAGTCTTCCACAATGATTGTGTTGCAAATCATTTCCCCCTTTAATTATTAGTATTTTAAATATTTAGGTACTCCTGTTGGGTGTATATATAATGGTTATGTCCTCTTGTTGAACTGGTCCCTTTATCATGTCATGTCCTTGTCTCTTATTTTCAATCAATTTTGTCTGATATGAGAACTGCTAATCCTGCTTTCTTCTCCCCATTATTTGCTTGGAATATCTTTTTCCATTTCTTCACTTTTAGTCTGTGTATATCTTTGGGTCTAAAATAAATCTCTTGTAGGCAGCATATTGATGGGTTATTTTGTTATCCAGTCTGCCACTTTGTGTCTTTTGATTGGTGCATTCAGTTCATTTACATTTAAGGTGATTATTGATATGTACTTACTGCCATTTTTTTTTTGTACCCCTCTGTTCCTTTTATCCCCTCTTATACTCTTCTTATTGGTGGTTTTCCTTAGTGTTGTATCTGGATTTTTCTTTAACTGTTTTTTGTGTATTTGTTTTAGGCTTTAGTTTAGTTTCGTTTTGTTTTTTTGTAAATTGCATATATTTTATTACAGAAGCAAAACCCCAGGTCTATGTGAGATTTAAATTTTTCCCAAGGGAAATTAAAGAATACCATTAAAACTGAGTCCAGTTTATAAGGATCCAGGGAGCAGTTCCGTTCATCCAGAAAGGGAATAAATCCTCTTCCCAGGGAGCATTTAAAGATCATTTCTGAGAAGCCTGCAGCACAGGGTCCGAAGTGAAAACATCATTTTTCTGGAGACTCATGGTGTTTCCTGTGGGTGTAGTCTCAGGTCGACTGCGGAAGACCAGGGCCATGTGTCCCAGGGAAGCCCGAGCTTTGGAGGTTTTTGCCTACAGGGTATGTGTATTCAGTAGCATGCAGCACACATGAAGAAAACCCATCTTTGGCGCAGTTCCGTCCGGGTGCAGACTGGGAGCTCAGCATGTGCGTCCGCTGCTGCCCATCTACTACGGCATCCTCGTCCCCCAAGCGAGTCTTTCTGCCCTCATTAGGAATACTGAAAACTGCCTTGCCCTCACATCTTGCTCTCTTTGTTTAATCGTTCATAAATGAAACCTTGATCTATGTATACTTTCTGAAAGCCTTTCTTTCAATATTTTAAGAAGCCTCCAGTGTCCTTGCCCGTCTGCATGCCCCTCGTGGCTGCTGAAGCCATCTTCATGCACAAGGAGAGGACAGAATGTAGGCTTTAGTTTTGTGGTTACAAAAGGTTCAATGATAGCTTCCTTACTATATGGTAGTCTATCTCAAACTGATTATTTCAAACACAGTCTAAGGGTATTTTTCCTTCTTCTTCCTCCTCCACATTTTCTGTATGTCAACCTGCATTTTGTGTATCCCTTGACTGATTTTGTGTAATTGATTTTGCATTTAATTTCATACTTACTTAGTAATTGGTCTACTACCTTTACTGTGGGTTTATTTTCACTGGTGAAAGCTCTTTAGCCTTAACGTCATTTCCATCTACAGCAGTCCCTGTAAGGCTGCCTTGGTGGTGGCAAATTCCTTCAACTTTTATCTGGAAATTGTTTAATCCCTGCTTCAAATTTTTATGAGAGTCTTGCTCAGTAGATGATTCTTGGTTGGAGGTCCTTGTTTCAGTATTAAATATATATCATGGCATTCCTTTCTGGCCTAAAGAGTTTCTATTGAGAAGTCTGTGGATAGCCTGTTGGGATTTCCTTTATAAGTAATCCTTCTTCTCTCTCTGGTTGCTTTCAACATTCTCCCTATCTTTGATCTTTGCCATTTTCGTTATTATGTCTTGGTGTTGTCTTCCTGGATTTCCTTTTGTTAGGGGTCTCTTCTTTTCCATGACCTAAGTATTTCCTTCTCCAGATTGGGGAAATCAACAATTATTTCCTCAAAGAGACTTTCTATCCCTTTGTCTCTCTCATCTCCTTCTTGTACCTCGATTATGAAAATAGTTTCATGTGGATTGGTCACATAGCTGTCATTATTCTTTCATTCCTAGAGATCCCTTTTCCTGTTTCTCAGGTTGTTTTCCTGTTTGCTAATTTCCATTTCATTTACCATCTCCTCTACATGATCTAATATTTTAAATTCCTCCATTGTATGTTTCATTATAGATACTGTGTTCTTCAGCTCTGAGTGGCTCTTTTTCAGATTTTCTCTCTCTTTGTTGAAGTCCTCCCTGAGATCTTGAACACTTTTCTATAAATCCATGAGATTGTTCCTGACTTTTATTTTGAAATCTGTTTGATCTTGGGTCAGCCCTAGCTCAAGCAGACTTCACAGAAGATTGGTGTTGTGTGTTTCATTTAGCCCTCTTTCTGGGGTTCTGTCGTGTACTTTTGATTGAATCATATTCCTCTGCCTACTCATTTTGCCAGGGTTTCTGTGTTTCTTTGTACTAGTTGGATCTACTGTACTTTCTGGCCTACAGAGTAATAGCTTTATGAAGGCATCATACAGTGCCCAGAAGCTCAAGATTCTTTACTCTCTACTGCATGGTTTTATTTTGTGGAGGCTCCAGCTTGGTGTGCCATGAGTGCAGCGTGTTTGTCTCTGGCATCTGTAGTGGTCTGAGTCTGGTCAGCTGGTTTGCTTAAGCTGCTGCCTTCATGATCAGCTCTGCATTCTCTGCTAAGATCGCTGTGGGCAGGGCTACCCTCTACCTGCCTGCAGTAAGAGCGGGGCTGCAGGGTTAATGGGATGGGTGGACCACTGTGCAGCCATACCTGGACCCACAGCACCGGGCTTGGACACCCACAGGAAAGAAGGAACTCTTGGGGCTGGCTTCTGCAGGGATCAACCTGGTTGGGCTGCAATGGAGCCAAGGAAGCTGGGAGGGTCCCCCTCTGCCTGCCGGGCAGCAAAGGCTGCTGCTGCTGCTGGGCCAACTGGGTTGGCTCCCAGCAGAGAGTGTGCAGAGAGGAGCCTCAGGGCTCCATTTCCAGCAAGGGGAATGGAGCGTCTGCGACACTGAAGAGCCCCCCATCAGGTGGGTTGAGGAATGTTGGGGAGGTATTTTCCACCTGCCCTTTTTCTGATTTCCATCCAACCCTTGCCCCTGTTACCTTTCCCACTGCTATAAAGTCTTTCAAACTGCCACCTCCTTGGGTCTCAGGCCTGGCAGAGCAAACTTGTCCTCCAAAAGCAGCTGGAATCAGCCTCCCAGAGTGTTCCACCTGTTCCTGCTGTGCAGCTCCACTAAACACCAGAACCCAATGTAATGTGGGCTCATGTTGCCAGAGATCTCCATGGCTAGCTGTGCAGCACTCCTGGGCTCTTTCCACCTTCCCACTGCATTTCTCTTTCTCCAGCCTGTGGGTTTGGGTTGGGGGAAGGGCTTGGGTTCTGCTCAATCTAGATTCTGTCACATAACCCCTTTCTGTGAGGCTTTCTATCCTTTCTCAGTTGTAGGTTCTCTGTTCTGCAATCTTCAGGTCATTTTCAGGCTTAGTTGAATTTGCTGTATTTTCTGCTTTTGTGTGTTTGGGGGAGGACGTTTCCACCTTGCCATACTATTCTGCCATTTTAATCCAAATCCCAAACTCAGGGAGTTTTCACATGTGCATACACCTGTGTGATCTGACCCCTTACCGTTACCTGGCAGATCCTATCATGCACATTTCTTGTCATTTCCCGCTTCCACACTTGCCCACACTCTGCACACACACTTCTGCCTTGAGCGTGTGTTCCAGTGTTTCACAAGGACTGACTTTTGGACAAACTGTTGCCCACACTCACTACAGGAATGCAGCTTCTCACCTGTTTCCACTAATGGGAGATCAGAGGTGGATTTTGGATACAAAATTACCCACACTCCTTGCACACAAAAGACATTTCTAACTACTGACTTTGTCTCCTGATGTCTCAGGAGATTTAACTTCAAGCTAAAACTCTGCCCACAAAAGGCTTCCCTCTGAGTGTTTGTACAGATGGGCTATCAGGGATGATTTTCGGATACAGCCTAGCGCACACTCCTTGCACACAAAAGGCTTCTCCCCTGAATGTTTCCACTGGTGGGAGTTTAGGGATGATTTTTGTATAAAGCCTTGTCCACACGACTTGCACACAAAAGGTTTCTTCCCTGAGTGTGTCTTCAGATGTCTCAGGAGATTTGACTTCAAGCTAAAACTTCGTCCACAATAACTGCAAAGAAAAGCCTTCCCCCATGAGTGTGTCCTCTGGTGGGAGATCAGGTATGATTTTTGGATAAAGCCTTGCGCATACTCCTTGCAAACAAAAGGCTTCTTCCCTGAGTGAGTCCTCTGATGTCTTAGGAGACTTGACTTTGAGCTAAAACTATGTCCACAATACCTGCACAGAAAAGGCTTCTCCCCTGAGTGTGTCCTCTGGTGGGAGACCAGAGATGAATTTCGGGTAAAGTGTTGGCCACACTCCTTGCACACAAAAGGCTTCTCCCCTGAATGTACCTTCTGATGTCTCAAGAGATTTGACTTCGATCTATAACTGTGTCCACAATATCTGCACATAAAAAACTTCTCCCCTGAGTGTTTCCACTGGTGGGAGATCAGGGATGATTTGCAGATTAAACCTTGCCCACAGTCTTGCACACAAATGGCTTCTTCTCTGAGTGTTTCCACTTGTGGGAGATGAGGGATGATTTTTGTGTTAAGCTTGGCCCACACTGCTTGCACAGGAAAGGCTTCTCGCCTAAGTGTGTCTTCAGATGTCTCAGGAGATTTGACTTCAGGCTAAAAGTTTACCCACAATGCCTGCACACAGAAGGCTTCTCCCCTGAGTTTCCACTTGTGGGAGATCAAGGAGCATTTCTGGATAGAGCCTTGCCCACACTCTTTACAAACAAAATTCTTCTCCCCTGAGTGTGTCTTCTGATGTCTCAGGAGATTTGACTTCCCGCTAAAACTTCGCCCACAATACCTGCACACAAAAGGCTTCTCACTGGAATGTTTCCACTGGTGGGAGATTAGAGATGATTTTTGGATAAGGGCTTGTCCACACTCCTTGCACACAAAAGGCTTCTACCCTGAGTGTGTCCTCTGGTATGTTATGAGGTTTGACTTATCACTGAAGTCTGGCCCCCCCTCCCTGCACATACAGGGAGTCCCTCCTGGGTGTGTTTTCTGGTGCAAGAAGAATGCTGACTGATCAGTAAAGTCCTGTCCACACTCCCTGCATGTTAAAAGGTTCTGTCCCTAATGTGCTTTTCTGTGTACAAGCAGCTCTGTCTTCTGTCTAAAGCCTTGCCCATACTCTGCATATATGAATGCTTCCCATATTGAATTCTCTCTTCCTTTTAATACCTTGCCTTTTTCTTTAGGATTTCCCCTCTAGGCTTGGCTGCCCTCTATTTCCACCACTGTGTTCCTTTGCCCTAGCCTTACTGCCTGTGTGGGGTGTGGGCTGGAAGATGCCCCCGAGGTCTGACTCCTTCTCGTAAACAAGGTTTGGGAGTTTTCTTCTCTCTTTTGACTTTCTGCCGTATCACCCTGGTTGCTGCCATGAGAGAGTTCTTCCTGCTCTTGTTCCTGGTACTGCAGGCCAGGACTCCTTGGCTGTGAGTAATTTGATGCATATATGCCTGGAGATACCTGAGCAGAATGGTCGTGAATCGTGTGCCTGCTGAGGACATGCTTCCTGCAGAAGGACAGTGGGCAGCAGGGACAGAGATGGATTTCTGACTTTGCTTCTGCTAAAGATAAAAAGTGCCCAGTCAAGAATGGTACACACTACAAAAGGATTTCCTCCATAGTTAACTTTCAAAACTTCAGCGAGAGCATCATATGGATTATAAATCCTCCTCAGCTTGAAAAGGAATGAAATCTTGCTGTTTGTGACAACAATGATGGATACTGACGCATTAGGTCAAACGGGACAAAAACAAATACTGTGTTACAGTACCTGTATGTGGGATCTGAAAACCTAAACAGAAACAGACTGACAACAGGTAACGAAGTGATGGACAACAAAGGTGGGCTGGGGGGTACTGGGGAAGCAGACAAAACAAGGTGAGGGGATGAATACATACAAACTTCCAGTTCCAATATAAGTAAGTCATGGGAGGGACTGTGGAGCTCAGGGAGTACAGTCACTACTGTGATAACTGTGAGATGATGAGCTCGTCTCCATGCAGACAACAGGGCTGGGCAAGTCAGCAATATGCTGGTGTTGGCAGGGAAGTCATGGTGTGATTCCATTCAAACCAAGTTCCAGAACCTGCCAAGTGCTCTGCACAGAGTAGAACCACAGCAGCGGTGGCCTTGGGTGATGGGAAGGCAGGCCACAAATGGGAAGGGGCCTGAGGGCATGTGCTGGGGAACCGCAGGGCTCAGCTCACACAGGTGCACACACGTGAGAACTCACTGCCTGTCACTGCAGGTCTGCACACAAAGACCCACACGGAAACATCTGAATACTGGTTAGGTTGACTTTCACGTGGAAGGGCTCATTAGGTTAGAATAAATATTTTCTGCAACTCCTTTTGACAGCACTAAACATAAAATGGGCTTTTCCACAATGAGAGGAAGGCTCAGATTTGGAAACACGTCATCAAGGATACAGAGCAAAATGGTAAGTGTTGAATCCAGGAAGTTGCAAAAGTTTCAGACTGTTGGCAGAAAGTATTGTGGGATGTAAACTTAAAAGACACATGGTATAAAAATATGTTAAATGGTTAATGTTATCAAAATAAATCTAATGAACCATACTATTAAGATCAGAATAGAGTAAGTGTTACTAGATATTGGAGATGATATGATTAGCAAGATTTGCTTCAACGTAATCGACCAGTGGGAGAAAAGGGTGAGTGGGAAGAGGCAGGAGTGCTCCCAAGAGAGCGGAGCCTGGCCACAGGCCCACAGAGCTCATCAGTCTTACATCTGTACAGTAAGAGTGGGACAAAGGGTTACCATCACTACACAACAGCCATCATTAGGGAGGAATGCAACAGCTGTTGTGCAATAGAAGATTTAAAATTCGTCTCTCCAATAGTGGATGGACAGTTCAGACTGACCCACTCCTGCCAAACAAATCAGTAGATATACGAGTTGAGAAACAACAACAATCTACAGCAGGACCCAAAGGAGACTTTAAGCACATGAGGATAATGGCAGCCACCTAAACTTGAGCTGGGTAACAGGCTCCCCAAGAAGGGCCCGGGGACCACTAAGACCAGGTGAAGCCTAAAACCAACACCTTCAGCACGACAGGAACATACACCACAAATTTGCACTTGTCCACAACCGAAGAAGGGGCATCATTTCTCAGCAGAACCTCGCATGATCCGGCCACAAGAGCCTGGGGGAGGGAGGCCCAGAAAATACTGGGCACACAGGAGACGGGAACAAGTGGCCCAAAGGTGAACCCCCATTGCTCCAAGAGAGCAAGTCCATGTGACAGGTGAGAAAAAGGACTGTGACAAGCAGTCCCCACGGTGCCCAACTCCACACAGCAGGCCCCCAAAAGCAGTGGCTCTGGGACACAAGAGGGGGAAGGAAAAAGATGTGGCCCCAGAGACAATGGTGGAGAGAGGAAGAGGTGGAAGAGGGGCCAGACAGGGACCTGCAAGACAATAACAAAGAGAAGACACACAACTGCTCCCTCACAGAGGCGGGTGGTCAGCAAGGCCACAGCAGGAAAGCCTGCTGGGGAGAAGGCAGGATCCCTGCAGGAGGACAGAGTCAGGGCACCCAGGATACCCACTTACGCAGGCCAAGACAACGGTGTGGGAGGCAGGCAGGGCCAGGCAGCCTCAGCAGCCACGGTGCGGGAGGACAGCTTCCTGCCAGGGCCTCTCAGGAGCTGCCCCCACCCAGCACGGTCAAAGGCCAGTGTCCCCCTGGAGGTTCCCCTCACCTGGATGGGGGCCTGACAGATGTCTTCTCTCTTCCCTCCAGGGCTCTTCCCCTCGTTCCAGCCAAGTGATGAGGTCTGGTTTAGAACAGGGGATTCATGCTTAGTGGGAAGAAGGAGCTGGTCACTCTTGGTGATAGGCTGGAAGGGCTATTTGCAGGACCCAGACTGGGTGGAGAAGACCTGGGTGGTGGGAAGGAGCTCACAAGCATGCATTCCACGCTGTGAGAGCACTGGCAAGGCAGGGGTCCTGGCTCAGAGCACCTGCAAATCCCCAGGGGAACAGGAAGCTCAGTGCCTGGTTCTCTGGGGGACCCCAGGCAGTTAGGTGCACAGGAGGCAAAAGAACCCTGAGGGGAGCCCCCACTCACCCAGCAAGACCAGGTGGCTGAAGTTCTCCAGCATCACGTGCCTGTACAGGGTCCTCTGTGCAGGGCTCAGCAGCTTCCATTCCTTCTGCGTGAAATCCACAGCCACATCCCCAACTATCACAGGAGTCTGACACACAAACCCAGGCCTGCTCACAAGGAGGCTGGATCCACCACCCAGGTTTGCATGCAACCCCCGGGTGCCAGGCCTTCCACACTGCAGGCGGTTGTACCCAGGGGCAGCCTGAGACACAGTACATCTGCTCTCCCAAGCTCGTGGACCTGCCTCATCCAGCAGGGGCCATTCAGGCAGCCTGTCCTGCTAGAAGCCTTGGCCACCACTCTCTACAGCCCCTCCCCTTACACACACCAACCAACCGATCTTCACCGGGCACTGGAACAAGGGCAGCCACTCTCTGCTTCAATTCTCTGTGTGTGAGGATCGCATTTTACCCCTTGATGCTGTCCCACCCAGTCACCCACAGGGAGGCAGCCAGGCCTGGCAGTTGTCTTTCCCAGGACGACTGTGGGCTTGGCCCTGTACCAACAAGGCTGCCACCAGGGCAAGTGAAAGAAATGGGTCTGTCCTTTCACAGTAAAATGGGATGTCTGGTACATCTCACCTCTCTCCCAGCTTTCCAGGGTCCCAGAGCTGCTTTTCTGTTCTCCATGGAGGAGGGAAACCCTCGGAGGGCTGCCCTGTGAGAAGGGAAGAGAGTAAGAGGGTGCCTGGGTGTGACTGTCCCGTGTGAGGCAGGGTTGACCCTAGCGGGGAGGGCAGTCAGAGGGCATGAGCACAGCTGCCACCAGGGTCCTGTCAAGGGCAGAGGGAGTCGACCTACCAGCTCCACGCTGGGGCCTGGGTGTGAGGCATTGGCGCCCCAGGAGCTGAGTGATCTTTTTCTTACCATGTTAAGTGAAAAAGAGCACAACCTTGGGACACCCCAGGGAAACTGCCACCTCTAAGATTGGGGCCCAGAGTTCCAGTTGTAATTTGCATTGACAGGAGACCTCATGACAGCTCTGTTGCCTCTCCCAGCCACAGTCTCCCTGTGCTTAAAGGAGGGCTATCCACAGGGCACAGACTGGAGGCCACAGGTATATGGTGTTGACAGGGTGCACAGCATGCTGCTAACCTCAAGGCTAAAGCCCAAGGGAGACGTGGGACAGGTGACTTGGGGAGGCCCTGGAGTAGAAGCAATATCCTACCCCAGGGCAACCACAACCAGCAAGCTCACCCATCAGAACCCTTCCAGCATTTAGGGGTGTGGCATCCTGTGACTGCAGAGTGGGTGGCAGGTCACACTGTGGAGACCTCGGGGGATTTCTGATCAGAAGTGAATGGGGGGAAGTTCCGGGAAGATGGCAGCATGAGCAGGATGGTGTAAATCTCCCCAACCCATATATATCTATGAAAATACAGCAAAAACCACTATTCCTAAAAGAGAGACCAGAACACACACGACAGCACACAGCCTGCACCTGCACCTAAGAAGATTTGGCACCCCGTGAGGCGGTTACTATACTGCCGTGACCCGGCAGGACCTGAGCACTCCCTCCACCCCAGAGCACCGGCGAGAGGAGAGGATTCAGAGCCAGGAGCGAGTGGAAGTACAGGCCCGCGAAATAACAAGCCCTGGTGAACAGCGCCGGGAGCACTGACACACTTCGCACGGCGTATCGGATATTGGAGAGGCAGAAGGTGCGGGTTTTGAGCTGGGAATGCGCCCGAGTCCTTGCAGCAGGCTCCCCGGGAGAAAAGAAAAGTGCGCACTTTTTTTGGCAGTCTTAAAAGAGGCAAGCACCCAGGATAGTCCCAGCACACTTGTCCCAGTACGATGGTAGACCTGAGGAATTTTGGACCCCTTGCCTCACGACTGGGAAGAATTAGCCACACTGAAACTTCACATAGAGAACAACAGACTCCCGTTTGTTCCCGCCGCGGCCAGAGCCACAAAGGGCCCTGCGGAGCTGCGCGACCGCGGCTGTGGAATAGCTTAACAACAGTGCCACCTACAGCATCCCTACAGAATCTACTCCCAGTGGGCCGTTTTTTTTTTTGTTTTTTATTTCCTTTCTCTTCTTTTCCTTTCTTTCTTTTCTTTCTTTCTTTTTCTTCTCTTTCTCTTCTTCCTTTTTTTTTTTCAAGTCTTAAAGAGCCCAGCTGACATACATGGCACCTACCAGCAACCACTTCTATCGCCATGAAAAGACAGAGGAGTATGGTACAGATCAAGCTCACCCAGACCCAGAAAACACCAGAGAGGGAGACTGAAGGGGTGGAAATGCACAACCTTCCTGAAAAAAATTTCAGAATAAAAGTCATAACCATGATGATGGATCTTCAGAGAAATATGCAAGAGCTGAGGGAGAAAGTGAGGGAAGTCAGGAAAGACAATGCAGAAACGAGACAAGCCATCAACGGGCTTAGCAGCAGACTGGACAAGACGCAAGAGGCTGTTAATGGAATAGAAATCAGAAACAGGAACACAGAGCAGCTGAGACAGAGAGAGATAAAAGGATCTCTAGGAATGAAAGAATATTAAGAGAACTGTGTGACCAATCCAAATGGAACAACATTCGTATTATAGGAGTACCAGAGCAAGAAGAGAGAGAAAAAGGGATAGAAAGTGTCTTTGAAGAAATAATTGCTGAAAACGTCCCCATGCTGGGGAAGGAAATAGTCTTGGATTCCACAGAAGCCCACAGATCTCGAACACAAGGGACCCAAGGAAGACAGCACCAAGACACATAATAATTAAAATGGCAAGGATCAAAGATAAGGACAGAGTATTAAAGGCAGCTAAAGAGAGAAAAAAGATCACCTACAAAGGAAAACCCATCAGACTATCATCATACTTCTCAACACAAACCTTACACGCTAGAAGAGAATGGCATGATATATTTAATGTAATGAAACAGAAGGGCCTCAAACCAAGAATATTGTATCCAGCACGATTATCATTTAAATATGATGGAGGGATTAAACAATTTTCAGAGAAGCGAAAGGTGAGAGATTTTGCCTCCCATAAACCACCTCTACAAGACATCTTAAAGGAACTGCTCTAGAAGGAAGCCCTCCTAAAGCTAAAAAGATGTCACCAGAGAAAATAAAATCAAAGCAAAGAAAGCAGACCATGCAAATACTAACTAAAGGCAAAGAATAAAACACCTAGTATATAAAGAATGGAGGAGGAAGAATAAGAAGGGAGAGAAATAAAGAAACATCAGATTGTGTTTACAATAACTTAATAAGAAAGATAAGTTAGACTGTAAGATCGTAAAGAAGCAACCCTTGAACATTTGGTAACCACGAACCTAAAGCCAGCAATGACAATAAGTACATATCTATCGATAATCACCCTAAATGTAAATAGACTGAATGCACTAATCAAAAGACACAGAGTAACAGAATGGATGAAAAAGCAAGATCCATCTATATGCTGCCTACAAGGAACTCACCTCAAACCGAAAGATATACACAGACAAAAAGTGAAGGGATGGAAAAAGATATTTCATGCAAACAACAAGGAGAAAAAAGCAGGTGTTGCAGTACTTGTATCAGACAAAATAGACGTCAAAACGAAGAAAGTAGCAAGAGATAAAGAAGGACATTACATAATGATAAAGGGTTCAGTCCAACAAGAAGATATAACCATTATAAATATATATGCACCCAATACGG
>JAVSCE010019422.1:0-19858 GCA_032199065.1 Smutsia gigantea
ATATGCACCTGCATGTTTATTGCAGCACTATTTACAATAGCCACAAGAAATGGAAGCAACCTATGTCCATCAGTAGATGCAGCACTATTTACAATAGCCAAGAAATGGAAGCAACCTAAGTGTCCATCAGTAGATGATGGATAAAGAAGATGTGGTACATATACACAATGGAATATTATTCAGCCATAAGAAGAAAACAAATCCTACCATTTGCAACAACATGGATGGAGTTAGAGGGTATTATGCTCAGTGAAATAAGCGAAGCAGAAAAAGACAAGTATCAAATGATTTCACTCATATGTGGAGCATAAGAGCAAAGAAAAAAACTGAAAGAACAAAACAGCCGCAGACTCAGAGCCCAAGAATGGACTAACAGTTACCAAAGGGAAAGGGACTGGGGAGGATGGGTGGGAAGAAGGGGATAAGGGGGATAAAGGGGCATTATGATTAGCAGACGTAATGTTGGGGGGGCACGGGGAGGGCTGTACAACTCAGAGAAGACAAGTAGTAACTCTACAGCATCTCACTATGCTGATGGACAGTGACTGTAATGGGGTAGGTGGGGGAGACGTGATGAAGTGGGGAGTTTAGTAACCATAATGTTGCACATGTAATTTTAGATTAATGATACCAAAAAAAAAAAACCAGCACCATTTATAAAGCCCTTCTTCCACACAGCTGGAGCAGTCCGTGTTGCTGTAAATCAGCAAATGCAATAGAACCAGTGGATGCAATGCCTTATCTTCTACCCAATGACCTAAGGGGAGGGCACTATTGTTATCCCCACAGTAAAAAGGGGAAATGGAGGCTCAGAGAGGTTTAGTAACTTGCCCAAGGTCATGCAGCAGGTAGGTCATAAACCCAGAGTGTCAACTTTGACAGCTCTAGTACTTAACTACCAATCCATACTGCCTGCCACTGTGAGCAGAGATCGGACTTCTTGAATTCTTTCTGATACCTGCTATTCTGTGCTATGAGAGCAGGCGTGGCTTTCACATCCGGTGGAGGGAGCATCCTGCTGACTATTGATTCATTTACCTTCTTCCCACACTTCTTGAGCATCTATTGTGTTGCAGCCTCCTGGGACACCCAGCACCTGTCCACAGGGCAGGGTGTGCAGCCAAAGGCCCTGTCAGGGGACATTTGCACAAGTGATGGAAAATTCATTCTCATTCCCACAGGCAGGAGCCAGCAGAGTTGTAGATTTGGCCATGGGCCATCAGGACTAGGATGAAAAAGAGAAAACGGGGGGAGGACGGGCCAGTTTGTGGAGCCAGAGTCAAGAAGCTCAAGGGGAACGAGGGCCTGGCTAGGCAGTCTATCAAGATGTCAAGGTAAGAGCCAAAAAGAGTGAAAGCTGGGCAGCTCCGGTGCAGAACCACCAAGAGAATGGGCTCTTCATCGATAGCCCGGGCTCCATTCTCACTGGCATGGGAAACTGGACAAACCACTGATCCTTCCAGAGCCTCAGGTCCTCATCTATAAAACAAGGATAGCAATAGTATCTAAGCTTTAAGCACAGGGCCTGGCATATAGAAAGCACTCAGTAAGTAATAGAGATTGGTGGTGGTGGTGGTAGAGGTGGTACAGTCATGCTGACAGATATGTGAAGTAAGGGGAGGCAGTAGCACAAGCAAGAAAGGTGTAAGGAGGGACCCATCACTTCATCCTCAACCTTCAAGCAACATGAGGTTAACAGACCGTGTCTGAACACAGCCAAGCTAAAGAAAGTGGTTAAGTGACATGCTCAAGGCTGAGTCACAGCATTTTTTGGACCAGGACTGTGGCTGAATCATCTGATATTCCAGCCCCTGGCATCGGCTTTGCACAGAGTGGGCACTCTACTAATGTTTGAGAAATCTACAAGCAGCTGAGTGTCCTGAAGTCCATAATGCTATTATATTCCCTACTTTCTCCCTTTGCTTGGTTGCCTTTGACTGCTCTCCTTGCTGATTCATTTACCTTCTTCCCACACTTCTTGAGCATCTATTGTATGTTGTGATCCTTCTGGAAACTAGGAGGGTATTAGGAGAAGTATGGGACAGGGTTGTAATTGAAGCAAGCAGATGCAAACATTGAACAACCAGAATGCAAATTATGTATTACACTTGGCTACATCCCATCACCTCCCCAAAACAAAGTCTTTCCCTTGCCTGTGAGGGCTGTGTGTGGAATCTTAAAAGGGCAACCATTCCTGCCTTTCTCATTCCCAAACCATCCAATCCTCAACACACATTTGCCAAAGACGACCGTGGTGTGGCCTCGCAGTGGCTCAGCAAAGAGTTCCCCACCTCATCAGTGGAACATCACAACTCAGAACCACAGTGAAAAACCATACTGCCGGACTTCCGGGAAGATGGCGGTGTGAGCAGGGTGGCAGAAATCTCCTCCCAACACTATATTTATCTACGAAAACACAGAAAATACATCTATTGCTAAAAGAGAGACGAGAATACACAGGAAAGCACTCAGCGTGCAGCTACACCCGAGAGGACTCGGCACCCCAAGAGGCGGGTAAGATACGGAGCCGCGACCCGGCGGGACCCGAGCCCTCCCCCACCCCAGCGCCCCGGCGGGAGGAGAGGATTCAGAGCCGGGAGGGAGTGGAAGCCACCCCGCGAAGTAGCCAGCCCCGGGATCTGCGCGGGGAGCGCTGACCCACATTGTGCAGTCGGAGATTGGAGAGACAGAGGGGCAGGATCTGAGCGGGGAACGCGCCAGGGGGCTTGCAGCCGGCTCCGGGAAGGAAAAAAAAAGTGCGCGCTTTCCTCAGCGGTCTTAAAGAGACAGGAGCCCAGCGGAGGAGCCGGATCGCCCCAGCACACTCAGCCCAGCAGGCTGGGAGTCCTGGGGAGTTTCAGACGCCTTAGCTGGCGACTGAGGAAGCGTAGCCATACTTAACACTTCTCACTGAGATCAACAGCCTCCTATTCGTTCCCACCCCTGCCAGAGCGATAAAGGGCCCTGCGGAGCGGCACAGTCACAGCTGTGGAATAGTGGGGCAATAGCGCCACCTAGAGCATTCCCACAGAATCTACGTCCAGTGGGCATTTTTTTGTTTCGTTTTGTTTTGTTTTTTGTTTTGTTTTTGTTTTTTCTTTTCTTTCTTTTTTTCTTTTTTTCTTTCTTTCTTTTTTCTTTTTTTTTCTCTTTTTTTTTCTTCTCTTTTTAAAGTCTTAAAAAGCCCAGCTGACATACGTGGCAACTATCAGTGACCAAATTATACAGCCATGAAAAGACAGAGGAATATGGTTCAGACCAAAATCAACCAGACAACCCCAGAGAGGGAGTCTGAAGGGATGGAAATGCATAGCCTCCCTGAAAAAGAATTCAGAATAAAAGTCATAACCATGCTGATGGACCTACAGAGAAATGTGCAAGAGCTGAGGGAGGAAGTGAAGGAACTGAGGAAAGACAATACAGAAATCAGACAAGCGATCGACGGGCTTAACAGCAGAATGGATGAGATGCAAGAGACTGTTAATGGAATAGAAAACAGAGAACAGGAGTACAGAGCAGCTGAGGCAGAGAGAGATAAAAGGATTTCTAGGAATGAAAGAATATTAAGAGAACTGTGTGACCAATCCAAACGGAACAATATTCGCATTATAGGAGTACCAGAGGAAGAAGAGAGAGAAAAAGGGATAGAAAGTGTCTTTGAAGAAATAATTGCTGAAAACTTTCCCTCGCTGGGGAAGGAAGTAGTCTAGCAGTCCGCCGAAGCTCATAGATCTCCCAACACAAAGGACCCAAGGAAGACAACACCAAGACACATAATAATTAAGATGGCAAAGATCAAAGATAAAGACAGGGTATTAAAGGCAGCTAGAGAGAGAAAAAAGATCACCTACAAAGGAAAACCCATCAGACTATCATCAGACTTCTCAACAGAAACCTTACAGGCCAGAAGAGAATGGCATGATATATTTAACGTTATGAAACAGAAGGGCCTCGAACCAAGAATATTGTATCCAGCACGATTATCATTTAAATATGATGGAGGGATTAAACAATTTCCAGATAAACGAAAGTTAAGAGAATTTGCGTCTCATAAACCACCACTACAGGATATCTTAAATGGACTGCTCTAGAGGGAAGCACACCTAAGGCTAAAAAGATGTCACCAGAAAAAAAAAAATCATAGCAAAGAAAGCAGACCATCCAAATACTAACTAAAGGCAAAGAATAAAACACCTATTATAGAAAGAATGGAGGAGGAGGAATAAGAAGGGAGAGAAAGAAAGAAACATCAGACTGTGTTTACAATAACTTAACAAGAAAGTTAAGTTAGATTGTTAGATAGTAAAGAAGCAACCCTTGAACCCTTGGTAACCACGAATCTAAAGCCAGCAATGGCAATAAGTACATACCTATCAATAATCACCCTAAATGTAAATGGACTGAATGCACCAATCAAAAGACACAGAGTAACAGAATGGATAAAAAAGCAAGACCCATCTATATGCTGCCTACAAGAAACTCACCTCAAATCCAAAGATATACACAGACTAAAAGTGAAGGGATGGAAAAAGATATTTCATGCAAACAACAAAGAGAAAAAAGCAGGTGTTGCAGTACTTGTATCAGACAAAATAGACTTCAAAACGAAGAAAGTAGCAAAAGATAAAGAAGGACATTACATAATGATAAAGGGGTCAGTCCAACAAGAAGATATAACCATTATAAATATATATGCACCCAACACAGGAGCGCCAGCATATGTGAGACAAATACTAACAGAATTAAGGAGGAAATAGACAGCAATGCATTCATCTTAGGAGACTTCAACACACCACTCACTCCAGAGGACAGATCAACCAGACAGAAAATAAGTAAAGACACAGAGGCACTGAACAACACACTAGAACAGATGGACCTAACAGACATCTACAGAACTCTACACCCAAAAGCAACAGGATACACATTCTTCTCAAGTGCACATGGAACATTTTCCAGAATAGACCACATACTAGGCCACAAAAAGAACCTCAGTAATTTCAAAAATATTGAAATCCTACCAACCAACTTCTCAGATCACCAAGGTATAAAACTAGAAATAAATTTTAGAAAGAAATCAAAAAGGCTCACAAATACATGGAGACTTAACAACACTCTCCTAATTAATCAATGGGTTAACGACCAAATCAAAACAGAAATCAAAGAATATATGGAGACTAATGACAACAACAACACAAAGCCACAACTTCTGTGGGACGCAGCAAAGGCAGTTCTAAGAGGAAAGTATATTGCAATCCAGGCCTATTTAAAGAAGGAAGAACATTCCCAAATGAATAGTCTAAAGACACAATTACTGAAATTGGAAAAAGAAGAACAAATGAGGCCCAAAGTCACCAGAAGGAGGGACATAATAAAGATTAGAGAAGAAATAAATAAAATTGAGAAGAATAAAACAATAGAAAAAATCAATAAAACCAAGAGCTGGTTCTTTGAAAAAATAAACAAAATAGATAAACCCCTAGCCAGACTCATTAAGAGAAAAAGAGAATCTACACACATAAACACAATCAGAAATGAGAAAGGAAAAATCACGACGGACCCCACAGAAATACAAAGAATCATAAGAGAATATTATGAGAATCTATATGCTAACAAGCTGGAAAACATAGAAGAAATGGACAACTTCTTAGAAAAATACAACCTTCCAAGACTGACCAAGCAAGAAACAGAAAAACTAAACAGACCAATCACCAGTGACGAAATCGAATTGGTAATCAAAAAACTACCCAAGAACAAAACCCCTGGGCCTGATGGATTCACCTCTGAATTCTACCAGACATATAGAGAAGAAATAACACCGATTCTCCTTAAAGTTTTCCAAAAAATAGAAGAGGAGGGAATACTTCCAAACTCATTCTATGAAGCCAGCATCACTCTAATACCAAAACCGGGCAAAGACCTCACCAAAAAAGAAAATTACAGACCAATATCCCTGATGAACGTAGATGCAAAAATACTCAACAAAATATTAGCAAACCGAATTCAAAAATACATCAAGAGGATCATACACCATGATCAAGTGGGATTCATCCCAGGGATGCAAGGATGGTACAACATTCGAAAATCCATCAACATCATCCACCACATCAACAAAAAGAAGAACAAAAACCACATGATCATCTCCATAGATGCTGAAAAAGCATTTGACAAAATTCAGCATCCATTCCTGATTAAAACTCTCAACAAAATGGGTATAGAGGCAAGTACCTCAACATCATAAAGGCTATATATGACAAACCCACAGCTAACATCATACTTAACGGCGAGACGCTGAAAGCTTTTCATCTAAGATCGGGAACAAGACAGGGATGCCCACTCTCTCCACTGTTATTCAACATAGTACTGGAGGTCCTAGCCACAGCAATCAGACAAAACAAAGACATACAAGGCATCCAGATTGGTAAAGAAGAAGTCAAATTGTCACTATTTGCAGATGACATGATACTGTACATAAAAAACCCTAAAGATTCCATTCCAAAACTACTAGAACTAATATCTGAATCAGCAAAGTTGCAGGATACAAAATTAACACACAGAAATCTGTTGCTTTCCTATACACTAACGATGAACTAACAGAAAGAGAAATCAGAAAAACAATTCCATTGACAATTGCATCAAAAAGAATAAAATACCTAGGAATAAACCTAACCAAGGAAGTGAAAGACCTGTACTCTGAAAACTACAAGACACTCCTAAGAGAAATTAAAGAGGACACTAACAAATGGAAATGCATCCCATGCTCTTGGCTAGGAAGAATCAATATTGTCAAAATGGCTATACTACCTAAAGCAATCTACAGATTCAATGCAATCCCTATCAAACTACCAACAGCTTTCTTCAATGAACTGGAACAAATAATTCTAAAATTCATATGGAACCACAAAAGACCCCGAATAGCCAAAGCAATCCTGAGAAGGAGGAATAAAACAGGGGGAATTACGCTCCCTGACTTCAAGCTCTACTACAAAGCCACAGTAATCAAGACAATTTGGTATTGGCACAAAAACAGACCCACAGACCAGTGGAACAGAATAGAAAATCCAAACATTAACCCAAACATATACAGTCAATTAATATTTGATAAAAGTGCCTTGGATATACAATGGGAGATGACAGCCTCTTCAGCAGCTGGTGTTGGAAAAACTGGACAGCTACATATAAGAGAATGAAACTGGACTACTGTCTAGCCCCATACACAAAGGTAAACTCAAGGTGGATCAAAGACTTGAATGTAAGTCATGAAACCATAAATCTCTTAGAAAAAAACATAGGCAAAAATCTCCTGGACATAAACATGAGCAACTTCTTCATGAACATATCTCCCCGGGCAAGGGAAACAAAAGCAAAAATGAACAAGTGGGACTATATCAAGCTGAAAAGCTTCTGTACAGCAAAGGACACCATCAGTAGAACAAAGACATCCTACAGTATGGGAGAATATATTCATAAAAAACGTATCTGATAAAGGGTTGACATCCAAAATATATAAAGAACTCATGCACCTTAACAAACAGAAAGCAAATAATCCAATTAAGAAATGGGCAGAGGACATGAATAGACACTTCTCCAAAGAAGAAATTCAGATGGCCAACAGGCACATGAAAAGATGCTCCACGTCGCTGATCATCAGAGAAATGCAGATTAAAACCACAATGAGATATCACCTCACACCAGTGAGGATGGCCAACATCCAAAACACAAACAACAACAAATGTTGGCGAGGATGTGGAGAAAAGGGAACCCTCCTACACTGCTGGTGGGAATGCAAATTAGTTCAACCATTGTGGAAAGCAGTATGGAGGTTCCTCAAAAAACTCAAAATAGAAATACCATTTGACCCAGGAATCCCACTCCTAGGAATTTACCCTAAGAATGCAGCAGCCCAATTTGAAAAGGTCAGATGCACCCCTATGTTTATCGTAGCACTATTTACAATAGCCAAGAAATGGAAGCAACCTAAGTGTCCATCAGTAGATGAATGGATAAAGAAGATGTGGTACATATACACAATGGAATATCATTCAGCCATAAGAAGAAAACAAATCCTACCATTTGCAACAACATGGATGGAGCTAGAGGGTATTATGCTCAGTGAAATAAGCCAAGCCGAAAAAGACAAGTATCAAATGATTTCACTCATATGTGGAGTATAAGAACAAAGAAAAAAACTGAAGGAACAAAACAGCAGCAGACTCACAGAACCCAAGAACGGACTAATAGTTACCAAAGGGAAAGGGACTGGGGAAAATGGGCGGGAAGGGAGGGATAAGAGGGAAAAAGGGGCATTACGATTAGCAAATGTAATGTTGGGGGGGCACGGGGAGGGCAGTACAACTCAGAGAAGACAAGTAGTGATTCTATAGCATCTCACTACACTGATGGACAGTGACTGTAATGGGGTTGGTGGGAGGGACCTGATGAAGGGGTAGTTTAATAATCATAATATTACACATGTAATTGTAAATTAATGATAATAAAATAAATTATATTAAAAAAAAACCATACTGCCTCTGACACTTGCCAGTCGCCTCCATCTAGTCATCAGTACGAATGAACAGTCCCAAGCCTTCCGCCAGCACACACTCCTGAGAAGCCGAAGAGGAGATGGATAGGAGCATGCAGAAGGGTGTGTGTGTGTGTCTATGTGTACATATATGAGATATGTATTATGTCTACTCCCAAAGGAGAGTCTTGGGCTTGACCCCTACGTAATAAGGGAAGGTGAGAAGGAGGACTGGGCAGAGCGAGAAGCTAGGCTGTGATGCGTGTCAGCAGAGACCTCAGCCAATCCATGGGGCTCAGATGCTGGGATGATCCTCAAGCCTGTCCTAAGTTGGTGAACGGGCACCCGGCTTTTATACCCCCACAGCAACTGGTTACTGAGTGTGGGCTGCCTAGGAAGGGGCCATGACTTCAGCCCTGGTGCTCTCTTGAACAGAGAAAATTTCCAAAGAAGACCAGAACCAAGGGGTGTACTAGCAGCCCTCCCGACCCTAGGGAAGAGTGTCCTGAAGGGGTCCTCGGCAGGGCATCTCTGTGTCTGAGATGGCCCAGGTGATAGCCATGGACTCCTTTTCCCCACTGAAGAGCAGGAAAAAATGGGGCAGTACTTCAGATGCTGGGCTCTGGAGTCACACAGGCCTGGACTCCAAAGGAGAATCCATCCCTGACACTTCTAAGGCCCCTCACCTGTAAAATGGGGCCACTCATAGTATCTTGCATGTTCAGCTGCTTTACAGTTGAACACAACGACCCACATGCCTGGCATAAGCAATCTCTTGATAAGGGCAGCTATGATCATTGCTATATACCCAGAAGCATGGAGGAAACTGCTTAGTTCAGGCCACAGCCATCATATTTCTGTTTCTTAGTTTCCACTAATGTGGGTTGGATAAAGAAACATTTCAGGGAGTTTCCTCAGTCATGGCAGCTGAGGTCCTAATTGTTAGATGGTGGTTTCGCTGTGTCTTCTGACCAGCTTCTCTCTGTTCAAACACCAGAGGAGGCCAAAAAGACTTCCCCAGAGCCATCTACTTCCACCCACGCCACAGTATTCACTCAGGGCCAGCAGACAACAGCCCAACTCTCAGGTGAGTTTGGAGACCCAAGAGTGCAGAATAGGGAGAGGATTCACCCTGGAGGGAAACTGGTCCTAAGTTGAGTGGTGCCTGCAGAAAAAAAATATAAGATTCAGGGCCATAAGCCAAGAAGCCACTAGCCCGGAGTCCATCTTACTCTGCCAGAGCCCAGAAAGCAAATGCTCTCCAGGGGTTCACTTTATGTACATGAAGCATCACTTGCAGGCAGGATAGCCAAGAATCCCTGTCCCAGCAGGCTGGGGGCAGTGTGGCTAGCTGGGACAGGGAGCACAGTTCTTTCGAAAAGGCCAAGAAGAATGACAGCGGCGAGGAAAAGTGCCCCATCCAGCCGCCGCCACAGTGCAAAGATTTGAAAGCCCGCCCTTAGGCTTGGTGTGGCGAGGGTCCCAGCCCAGGAGAGTGAGGAGGGTGAGGAGAGCAGAGGACATGCGCAAGGCCTCAGAGCCCAAGCCCCCACAGCACAAGGGAGAAACCCATGCAGCTCCAGAGGGGTCTGACAAGTGAGAGCAGCACGGGAGAGAAATGTAGGTTAGTCATGTAGGGCAGCTCTGAAGCCAGGGCTGTGCTGTTGGGGAAGCCAGGCAGGGAACAGGAGGTAGAAAAAGCAAAGGACTGAGACTTCAAAGCCTGCAATCTGGAAAAGGAGCAAAGAGGGGGAGAAAAAAGATTCAGTCTGATGAAGCAGAGGGAGGGGTGCTAGGGAGGCAGGCTGAGGAGAGGCTGGGCTGCTAGTAGCCCCTTCCCACAGTGCCCAGGGCTAGGTGACAAGGCGCTGAGCATCCCTCCACACTACCGAGACGACCCCGAACTCCAGGCCGCCCTCCCCCAGGCTCATACAGGGGGGCACACCAATACTTGCACTAAAACTCCTCTCCACCAGAATGAATGTCTCCCTCCCGCACTCCCTGAGCTCCGCCTGGCCTCCACTCTAGCATTTATCCTAAAGTCTGACTTTTATTTGCTGGGTTTTGCACTCAATTCCTCCACAAATATTTACTGAGCATGAATTAGGTGCTGGGCTGGGGGCTGCAATGGACACTGAGTGAGGGGGTCCCTCTCTCCAGGACTGCCGGGAGAGAAGGAGGCTGGACAAGCAGCCAGGCACTTGGGAGCCCAACTCCTGCCCATCACTTCCTCACTGTGTGGCCATGGGCAGATTCCTCCAGTTGTCTCAGTTTCAGTTCTTAATCTAGAAAACGGAGGGGCTTGGGGATGGGGTGTGGGGTAATAAGGCTGAAGGGCAGTGGGGGTCGGATCTGGGCCTCTGCTGACTATCACAATTACCATTTACTAAGCACCTGCTACTAAGAGTCTAGAAGTGTTTTAAATGCTTTAAGGATATTGTTCCTAAACTTTACAATCATAAAGTGGGAATTGCTCTACCTGGGAGAGAACCTGGTGGAGCACATAGTAGGAGTGTGAATAAATGCCGAGTTAATTAATTAATCCCTCCATATGAATTTGTGGTTACTATGTGCTAAATGTTTCTAGGCCAGTGATTCTCAACCAGAGGTCATTTTCTCCCCCAGGAGACATTTAGACATCCTTAACTGCCACAATTGGAGGGGCAGTGCTCCTGGTATCCAGTGGGGCGAGGCCAGCGATGTTGCTCCACATCTTGCAACATACAGGACAGTCCCCACGAAGGAGAATGATCCGGTCTAAACTGTCAGTAGTGCTGAGGGTGAGAAGCTCTGCTCGGGCACTGGGGATCCAGCAGTGCATCGGACAACATGCCTGGAGCTCGTGTTGGAGAGCAGGGGACAGAAAATGAACAAATAACTACTAAATGTGCACAGGTCTGTTGTTGCTATGTGCCAAGGAGAAAAATGAAGTAGGGCAGGAGGGAAGAGAGTGATGGGTCCCTGGGGACATATAGGATACTGAGAAGAGACCAGAGGGAAGTGAGCGGTGAACCAGGGCCTACCTGATACGATGGGCAAAGGCCCCAGGCAGGGAGCACCTGCACCTTCAGGTGTAGCAGGAGGTGTATGCAGCTGGAGGGCAGTGAGCATGGAGACAGTGGTCGGAGACAAGATCAGAAAGTTACTGGGACAACTTAGTTTGCTGTGTGGACCTCTTCTGGCTCCCAGAGGTGGTACTTCTTGAGGACACAGATCATGCCCTTGTGTGCAACCTCGTGGTGCCACACACTTGCTGGAACTAAGCTGAGAAGACATCAACTTGAGTTGTGCCTTGGCTCAGGGGAGGCAATTTCCTGTATTTTGAAATTTACATGAGACAAACTGTCCCCACTTTGTTCCGGTTTGGGCAGGAAATGGGTTTCAGTGTGCTGTCAGCTTTTATTTTCTAATTGTTGTTTGTTTTCACTCACTTCCGGGAAGAGTACACAGTGATAAGCATTACTGAGGAGGGAGCTGCAAGACCTAGAGCTGAGTCTGAATGGAATTTCAACAATGTCCTCTTAGTCTTACTAACAAGGCATTTTCATTCATTGGTCCAACAAGTAGTTATTGAAGATGACCACAGGGCAGAGCTGCAACAGTGCAAAGATGAATCAAGCACAGATTCTTCTCTCAAGCAACTTATGAGGTAGTAGAAAAGTTAAGACATACATCTAATTAATAATATAAAGTCAAAGTACCAACTGTAGAGAATTAACAAAGATCTGTGATGAAGAACAGATGGCTACTTATGGACAGCATATAGCTTTCATCTTACATGCCAACCCTGATCAACTGCATTTGCCTGAGACAGTGTTGAGAGGGGTTCTGAAGTCCCATCTGAGTTCAGTGAGGAAAAAAGCTATGCTCAACTACTATGTCTATGTCTACGTCTACTATGAACAAAGAAGCCATGTGGCAGATGTACCAAGTGTCTTTGTCATCCAAGCCTAAGTGGAGACCAAATAAGTGGAAATGTAGATTTAAGAGTGAATTATGCCCTTTCTTTTAAAATTTAACATAGAAATGTAATGCATTACACTATTCCAATGGAAATAGGGGAGTAATAAAAAACTCAATTTCATAATGCAGAGAGTACATCACTTACCTTCTCAACTCTATTTGGGTATTTAAAAATAAGAGCAAGAGCAAGGATTTCTCTGCTATCTAATGAATAACTATAAAAGACTCAGCTAAGGTGCTACCACTTAAAGTCAGGGGGCAGCTGGCTCTGAAGCAGGGCCTATCTCTGGGCAGAGGACCTTTCCCTGCCCACCCTGACACCTTCTGTCCCCAGAGTCCACAGGAACACCTTGGGGAGACTAGAAGGAAAGCAGCACAATTATCATACTAGAACTGGATTTCCCATCCAAATCCTTCCTTCCCGGGACTGAACAGACAGGGCAAGAGGTCCTTCTGAGACTGCCCAGTCCTTGAAGAGACTTCAAGCGACAGGTGTTGGACAGGATTCCTAAGTCTCCTTTCTCTGAGACCGTGTCCACAACACTCTCTTCGGTTTCTGAAGCCTGTTGGCATGGCAGCAGCAACCCAGAGATGGATTTAGTCCCATTCTGCAGAGCCCCAGAATCATCTTCCTGCTGCTAGTCAAGCTAGGATTGAGCCAAAGGCAACATGCAGGTCTCAGGCTCCAAAGGGAAAGATGGAACTGCTTTATTAATGTCACAAAGTGGAGGGGAAAAGAGTGTTCTGGACTGGTGGTGCCAGCCGTGCTTCAAACAAGAGGAAGGGAGGGGAAGTAGAGGGGATTCGGGAGGATCCCCCCCCAGAGGCACGCCCTCTGTGGCCGCCCTCCGGTGAGGAGGTGGTCACCCCTCCTGGGGTGTGCTGAGGGGAGAGGAATAGCTGTGCCCTCCCACCGACAGGGACAGCCCTCAAAAGCCCAGAGCCACAACCCAGGGATCAAAAGCTTAAATCACAAAAGAAAAAAAAGTCCTTGTTTGAAAGGCAGCTGAGAAAGTGTCTTCACAGAGCCAGTTTTGTGTGGCCTTTAAACCAAGCTACTCCAGTAGCACAGGCTGGACAGCCCCCCCAAGCTGCCCCTCTCTGGTACCTCCCTCACACCTGTGTCCCAGCACCTGGGCTTATCTTGTTTTTGTTTTCATGTTTACTGCAGGGAAAAGGGATCGAGGGGAAGGGAAGCCAAGATGGAATCCGACGTGCTCCTGATGGTCATGCGCAGAGACAGGAGAAGCCTTCTGATGACTTAACATCCTAGCTAAGCAGCTCCCATGTGCCAGGCCCTTGTCCCCGAGCCGTGTGGGGCTGGACAAAACAGGTGCTCCAGAGAGGCCTCCGTGTTGCCCACTGGGGTGCTGGTGGGAAGGCCAAGGGGGAGCTTTCATGAGCCCACGCAGGATACCACAGGGACCCCCAGAAAATACTAAGCGGAAGCTGTGGATTAGCAGTGGGGGAAACAGGCAATGACACTCGGGGATTAGGGCTAACATAGGCCCACAGCTAGCTGAGGCCTAGAGAAATGGCTTAGGGCTATTAAAGTCATTGTCTGATGATAATCAAAGGAGAAATGACATTTAGTAAGTGCTATGCATCCACATAGATTATAGAGTCTAATTCTTACAACAATCCTAGGAGGTGCCTGTTATTATCCATTTCACAGATGAAGAAATGCAGACTCAGAGGGATCAAGAAGTTGCTCAAGTTCATGGGGCTGGTAAGTGGTAGAGCCAAGACTGAAGGCAGGTGCACCTGACCCCCAGGGTCCTCTTTGTTTCATTATGTCTTATCACCTCTCAGCACTGAGGGGAATCATCAAAGCTCCCTCCTCGGGACACACCATACAAATTATGCAACGCAAAACCTCATTTTATGTAAGTTTTTGAATGGTAAAGTTCAGAGCACTCAGAAGAGAATAAAAAGGTCAGAAACAAATCCATACACAGAAAAACTTCATTTATAATAAAGGTTGCCCCTCATATCAATGAAAAAAGGAGTGATTCTTTAATAATGTTGAGAAAACTGGCTCACTAGATGAATGTGGATCCCTACCATGTATAAAGGTAGATGCCAAGTGGATGAAAATGCTAAATGTGAAAAGAAAACCAAAGCTAACTGAAGAAAGTGTGAGGCTATCTCTGTGAATGTAGAATATGGAAGGGCCCCTTAAATAAGACCCTCAAAGCACACACCATAAAGCAAAAACTGTCAATGGATTTGATTATATCAGAATTAAGAGCATCTGTTCAATAAAAGACACTATGGGACATAGTTAACAGAGAAGCGGCAGAATGGAAAAGATACTTGCAATGTCTAAACCCAACAAAGGATTAACATCGAGGTACAGAATAAACACCAATTAATCAGCAGGAAGAAACAGAAAAAGCAACAACAAAAATGATCTGTGACTATGAGTGGGCAGTTCCCACAAAAGTGGAAACTAGAATGCTAGCATGGTCAACAAATCATTGAACAGATGCTCAATAAACTAGTAGTGAGAGAAATGCAAAAGAAAGCAACACTGAGGTTCCACATTATACTCAACAGATCAGCTAAATTAGAATGTTGAATAATACTCAATGTTGGAGAGGATATGGGTAAATGGGAGCCACCATACACCATGGTGGGAGTCTACATTGGTGTAACTGTTCTAGAGATTCATCTGATAGTGATTATTGAAGCCAAGTACATATAAACCCTACGACTCAACAAGCCCACACTTGGGGACAAAGCCTAGAGAGATATTGCACAGATTCATGAGGGGACAAGTAAAAGGACATTCATGACCACATTATGATTGTTGGGAATGGGAAGCAACTAGTTGCCTATCACTAAACAATGGATAAATGCAAAATAGCGTGGGTACTTACTATGTGGTAGTCATTAGCATCATTAACCAATTATTTCCAGTTTTCCTCCTTCTATATTCATGGTAAGATTACAGTTTCCATCCCTTATGAAGTTGAGAATAGCCACATGACTTGTATAGGCCATTTCTGGACTAGCGTGCTATTTGCCACCTTCTAGATGGAGCCTTTATGAGCCTGTGAGAGGTTTGCCACTTTCTCCTCTTTCTGCCATGGTGAATGGTAGAGGCTCCATCAATAAACCACTGAGTGAGATGAGAAGCAAAGTTCCTACTTACCTGATGAATATGTAGTATGGCCAAGCAGTAAGTCTTCATTATTTTAAATCTTTATGATTTCAGTGTTGTTACTGCAGCATAACTTAGCCTACCTTGATTGATACAACTATGCAGCTGTTAGAAGCAATAATAAGGATGTACAACCAACAATGGATAGATCTTAAAACTTTACTGAGAAAATGGGCAAAATGGTAAGAACAGAACAAGCTCCCTGGCACAATATCACTTCTATATAAATCATCAATACACACACACACAAAGTAACACTACATGTTTTATAGACACTTACCTGTTTGAGGGCCTTTATTAAACACTTAAGATGGGACCCATATGGAAGTGAAGATCACAGAGGAAGAGAAAATAATTAAGAACTGAAACAAGAAACTGTCTTACATTGATGATCTTAAAACTTCCTGGCATTTATGACTATGAATAACTCAACTCTCTACTATATCTGAGATCTGAAAAGAAAAGGAAAGGGAAAAGTGTCAATAACTTTTCTTAGTTGACTTTGGTATATGCATTTTAAACCCTTCATGCTGATCAGTCTTCTACAAGCGGAGTTTCCCTTTCCCCACCAAGTTTTAATTGACCCAGACAGCTTTCACCTCACAACCTCCATGGTTACCACACCTCCTTGGGACAGAGGAATAAATTACAGCCACAGCAGCTATGGCCAGCCTCTCATTTCACTGTGACCTGAGGAAAGGTGCCTCGGTGAGGAACAGAGCAGCCAGCAGCCTGAAGGGGAGACAAGAACAGAACTGTGGCAAACTCCGAGGCAATGGCTTTGATCGGCTGCATCCCCCCATACGCGGAATAGTCCTGGCTCCTGACAAGAGCTCAGCTGAGAACAAATGGCTGGCTGGAATGGCCGAGGGGGCGAGCCTGTAACCTGCAGGAGACGAGGCAAGGCTCTCAGTCGAGTGCTCCTGGTGGCCCAAGTGTGTGCAGGGTTCCACGTGCACATGGGGCTCAGGAGTAGGCCGGCTTGGAAATCCACTATACAGCCACATTACAGCAATGACTGTGAAAGAGGCAAACACAGCTCAGCCCAAACAGCTCACCAGAAAGGCTCCCTGCGGTCACTTTCTTTCCTGCTGTGGCTCAGTTAGGCTGACCTGAGTCTGAGTTTGCGGGGGGGCACCCAGGGAGAAGCTGTAAGTCGCTCCCTTACACTGCTGCCTCTCTGTGGCAAGGACTATGGATTATTTGACTTAGTATCTCCAGCACCTCATCAAATGTTTATTGAGTGAAAATAATGAATGAGTGAATTAGTTAATTGATGAACAAATTAATTTTTCTTCCAATGATCTCTATTTTACACATCTTCTCTCCCCGTCGGCATCAGATTAATTGAGGGCACTGAGCTATTTATCTTCCTGCCTAGCACTGTGTCAGGCACACAGCAGAAGCTTGCTTATAAATGTTTTGAACTGAATTGAACTGTTAATGTTCTTCTGAGGCACCCCCTAGAATATAAAGAGTAGTAATCCCTGTCAATTATCAAACAGGTGATACAGAATTCTTTTATATTCATTATCAAGATTACTCCTTGTATCAACACTCTCTTATTATGCTCTTTACACAGATAAGTAGGGTAAAGCTCACAAAAGGTGTCATCAGCCTACAGTTTTCTGGAATGCCAGCTAATCAATGTGGAAGGAACAATAAGATTAGAAAATCACCATTTTGCAATCCTCAGCATAATAATTGACTCAGGTAAGGATCATCAACAGATGCTAAGACTTCTGGGAGAAAGACTCTTGGGGAACAGGATATTCACATTTCTCAAGTTGTCACCCTCAGTTACTTAACAGTTACAATGGGAAAATGTGTCTTTACAATGGCAAGACCTTGCAGTCACTGCCTTTGGCCAAGGGGTCAAACTTGGGGTCTCCAGTTGTGGGCTCCCCACTGGGATGTAAGACAGACATGTGCTCCCCATGGGAGGCAAAAACAAGTACCTGATACCACCTGTGGGTATTCCTGCCAAGCATGTTTCATTTTACTGTGACTGTGAGGAAGCCATCTGACAGACCCAGAAGGTGGACCAGTCTACATCACACGCGGTCTGGTTTTCTTCAGTAACAGATAGTCATGCAAAGAAAAAGGCAGGAGAGCTGTTCTAGATTAAAAGGCTCTAGAGAAATAGGGCAGTCAGTTGTAATGCAGTGGTTCCTAGATTTTTTGAAAGCTATAAAAGTCATTTTGGGGACATTGGAGGAAAATTAAATAACAACTGAATAGTAGATGGCATTACTGAATTAATAGTAATTCCCTGAGGTGTGATGGTTATTATTGTACTAAACTTAAAGATTACAATAGTCTCGTAATTATGTAGGAGAATGTTCATCTTAGGAAATGCAGCTGAATAATTTGGGGTGAAGATTAGGAGTAAAGTGTCATGATGCCTAACACTTACTTTTAAATGGTTCAGCAAAACAGAAACGTGTATGTGTGTGTGTGTGTGTGTGTGTGTGTGTGTGTGTGTGTGTGTGTGCATGCCTGTGTAAAGTGAAAGAAAGAGAGGACATGCAAATGCAACAAATGCTACTGGATGGTGAATCAAGGTAAAAATAAAAGGTATACAGGCATCCATTTTACTATTCCTTCAAATTTTCTTTAGGTTTGAAGTTTTCAATTTTAAAAAGTTAGGAGGAACACAGAGCTGTTCTGATTTTAAGTTCAAGGATTACCCAGGACACTGACCTACCCCTATAGGAGGCCTTTGATATACAAGCAATGTCCCTCCTCCCCCAGGACTGCTACCAGATCCCTTTCTAGACAGGAAGAATAATCTGTCATTCAGATATAGGGGTTGCTGTCCTTCTCATTCATTAAAAAAATATGTTCTGTTGATAAGGTACCAATATTATATACTCATATGGATTGTAAAATGAAATCTATTTTCCACCCCATTTTCCTTTTAATAGAAAAACACATTTGCTAAATATCCCAATTAAAGGTTGAAGAAAAGACCATACTTCACTGTTTAAGCTGCATTTTCACTAATGTGGTCGCTAAAGGTTTAAGAGGGATGGCATCTGTCAGGTGTAAGTGCTGCCCTCCTCCCAGCCCTTCCCCAGCAGGCATGACTAATCAATCACCATGTGCTTTTCCCCTAAACCTGAAACTCTGCTGCAGCTTCAAATGGTACCCTGCAGAGTTTCCGGGTAATAGGGCTTTCCTTTCTTTTTACTTAAAAAAAAAAAAACATTAGAACAGGAGGAAAATATTCACTCTTCTCTTCCCAGAAGACTCACTATATAGAAAGAGCTTATGTAAATGTTTTCTCTGGAAAATAGTTCTTTTCAAGGTCCCAGTTTCCTCCCTTAGTTGTTCACTCAACAATCATCTGTTAGCTGCCTACTGCGTGCTAACATCTGGGGTGCCAAAATGAATGAGATCCAGTTCTCCTCCTGAAGGCTCACCTATAGGTACTGATACGGGGTTCAACTCAGACACAAAGCAAGGGGGGACGAACTGGCTGGGAAGTGGGGAAATGGAGGTGGCACATTCTCAGAGCCTTCCTTCTTCACTCTCGGAGGGAACATGGCTTGAAAGTTCCTGGCGGCAGTAGGGTCATCAGGGATGTGTGCTGTACTCTTGGGATGCATTATCCCTACCCTGACTTCATCAGCTCCCATGGGTACCCATGGGCACCTAAGCTTAACGTGGGTCAATCCTTGTTGTTGGCTGCCATCATTCCTTCAGAGGCAGTTGAATTCTGTGAATACTACCTATTGGTGAGTGAAGTCTAACCTTTCATTTCATGGTGGGTCAGTTCACTGCAGCAGGTGGAACAAACAGTTGTCTGTGAAGATCTGTTTAGTGCCAAGCTGGACCCACCCAAGGTTGTGAAGTACCTCACTTCCTGATGTCTGAAACTCCATCCCACGATGGGAACAGCACTTTAGTGAGGAAAAGACATGGTGGGACAGGGGAAGGGCAATGGCATCAACACTGACTGAGCAGCTACTGTGTACACACATTAGTAGGTGTTTACATGAGCTCATTTACCCCTCAACAACCTTGGGAGTCAGGAAAGAAGTGAAGAAGACATTCGAAATGGCTCTCCTTTAGCTAGATTAGGATCAAAATCTGACATCATTCTGAAGCAGGTGGAGAGAAGAAGGAAAAAAATGGGTTTTTTTTTTTGGTATTTGTTCTGTATTAAGTGCCCATGTATTTAATCTAAAAAGCTGCAGAAGGTA